>CAMZMU010000083.1:10817494-11112364 GCA_947311845.1 Poa pratensis
GCCTCACTCCACCGAGGGCGCCGCACCACCGCGCCTCACAGCGCATGCGTCCACCGCTGCTCTCCCCGCGCCGCCTTTGTGGGGGGTGGGGGCCGCCGCCACCGCGGACGAGCCGGCGGCAGAGGCGGCGGGGCGGCAGCTCGGAGGGAGGCTCTAGTGGCGGCTGCTAGGGTTTCCCTCGGGTCGCCCCGGGAGGGACGACGCGAGGGACGGGAGTTAACCTGATAATTGTTGCACGCATTCTTCTTCTTCTTCTTCTTCTTCTTCTTCTTCTTCTTGCAGAGAACAAAACTTCCAGTCAAAACGGTCACATATACTTGCAATTTTGACCACTTAGTTTTCCTTCTTTTATACCAGATTATCTACTATTCTATTTTCTATTTATTAGATATTATGCTAACAGATGAAATTATTTAACTTTAAAAGGAAAAAATTAGATTCGAGATTATGCAGGATTATACACGAAAGATTTTTTTTGGCTCTCTTTTTAGCCCTATGTCTCTTATCCCTAGGAGGCCTTCCTCCACTCACCCTGGTCTACTCCACTAGTTAGGAATCAACAATACAAAAACTTTATTAGAAATTACCCAGCAAGCTAATTCCTTTATTTTCTGATTGGAATTCAAGTTGGACTAGATTTTTGTTATTGTCCGCAAGGGATGTGTTTATAGGTTAAATATTCCCTCCGGTCTTTGGAGATCCAAACAATCTAAAAATATGACTTTGACCGTTAATTTCTACTACGCTACAGTTCATGTCAAATTTAGCTGGCGAAATGTGCTGAAATAGTGTTATTAGTAAGAGAAAAAAATCTCAAAAAAAAGCAAAAGTAAAAATATTACAGCAGGGGGGAAATACATCTCCAAAAAACTAGTATACCAGCACGAGGCAGGAAATACAGTAGCGAAGTAAAGAACCACATATTTTTTGTTCCTTTTGTTCTATCTCATTAAACTGGATGAATTCTGCCAGGCGAAGCCGACAACACCAGAGACGTAACAGAAGAACAATTTACAAACTTCTTGCGTAAGCACCAGGGAAGCACGCTTCATGGTCTGAAAATTTCCTCCGAGACACGAAGTATTCCAAACTCTCGGCGGAGTTTCCACAAACGTGGTTGAAAGCTGCCGTCCTCCCTATGGGATCTCGTCCTGGTGGTACAGGTACAGGCCAAAACCAAACCGTGCACAGGCCTTGCTGAAAGCTGTTTCCTCCGCAGCCGCAACAGCGTCATCGCTACGTCCCTCGTGCACCTTTGCTGTGCCTGTGGCGTCTCTGAAAGCCTATACCACACAGATACGAGTGTCAAATTGTATGATAAGGAAAAGGGAAATGAAGGCTGTTATCTTCGACTCTCAACAATTTTCACTACATATTATTGACATTAAAAAATGATTAATGCAGAACATATAGTGGACAATGTTCTTCAGATAAGGTGGAACATATACCTCTCCATCAGTTCCTTTCAGAATCACTCGATAGACCACAGTGACAGTTCCATTGTTAGAATAAATAACATCGCGAACTTCACCACACCAACCTGAATAAAAAGGAACCATTGATCACTTTTCTTTACTCAGCATGGTGCTTTCTGTGTTTGATGTTTCACAATTTTTTCCTTCTACTTTTCTATGTGGGTATCTTCAAGTGTTTATGTGTGATCCAAATAGTTCACAATCCAACATAACAAGATAAAAAACTTTTAGTGGCTGAAGCATGGCACGTTTGGCAAGCACTATGTATGCATAGCATGACGAGCCATCATTCTGGTTCTGCCTAACAAACTACAGGTACGGCATGGTATAAGCATGTCATGGTACTTGATAAGTTGATATTGGTCAATATAAAATTTGTGAGGACATAAAACACGAGGAATCAAAATACAGACTAAGAACTAAAGTTGTATTCAAACGAAGCACCAGGGTGAGTGGACTCTGGAATCCACCAGAAGAGAAAATTTTAATCACAGAGGAAAGTTCGCAAGTTTAATGAGAAATCACCTGGTGCATAAAAGCTCAGCATTCTGTTGGCATGGTACCTACGCAATGAGAGATAAAAAAATTGTAAGGGGAAAAGTATCACGACACGATTCTCTATCAAATCTTGTTATAAGAGCAATCATAGTAGAAGCCCAATTTATGCCAGTAAAAATTATAGCCAAATGAAAGATATTGTGTGTCAATGTATCTCAGGCTTATTCACTGTATCTATCAGAATAAAGGTTTCACTGAATCCAAGTAATTCGTCGCCAGCTTACGACAGGATATGTAGCTACAGCCTTAATTATTGCACTCTGCATCCAAAAGTCCACCCATGACAAAACAAAATGCTATAAAGTAATGTTGTTAATGAGTGGACAGGACAAGCTTCAAAATTAAGGGATCTAAATAGTAACAAACTTTTACCAATGTGTTATCAAATGGAAAAGAAAGCTTGGTTGTTATTTTAGCTTAAGAGATGTGCAGATTAGCTAGACTGTCACTCTCTCCTGAAAAGAGGTAGATGCCATGGGTACTCTACTCTACTAGTATTATATAACCTTGCAACATTTTCTCCACTGTTAAGGATAGCTAATATATCATGGTGATATATTTGTTTTGCCACAACTAAGAGCATGCACCCCAATATACTATTTCCTCGTCACGAAAAAGGAGATAGCCATGAATTAATTCAGGTCACAGCTACGGTCCAATTTAACAGTCAAGAAATGATCTAAATTAACTATGCACTGTAACGTACGGAGCACTAGCTAAAAACACTACACCTAAATTTATTTTTTTTATCCTGCGATATTTTGTAGATATAAAACCAGTTCCACACGCTGTATTTTAAAGCAACATAGGCACGACGGGTTTTAAGAAAGATGATATGACAGCACAGACAGACCTGTAGCTGATAATCAGTTTACAAAGTCCAGAAGTACCAGGACTCATCCTATTTTTAGACTAACAGAATTGTCCACCAGCCAGTCCTTGTCTAAAATGCATAACCTAATCAACAACACCAAATGATTGACTATTGATTCTTTATATCTTATCAGCCAAATCATAAAAGTGAAACAAAAGACAAGTGGCTCAAGTAACTTTTCCATCTACCGAGTGTTCCGGATCTACCAACAAAGGCAGCAACAACCTAGGTTGCGAAGCATTAAACTATTGAGTCAGCAAAGTCTGGTCAAATTAGTGCACGGGCTAGTTCCTAAGCTTATTTTATTTTATTTAGGCCAGCAAAAAGTTATGGACCCAGAGAGGTGAAATGAGGCAGACCACGTCGCACGATCAACTTCCCAACCATCCTATAGAATCTAACAATTAAGTAGGGCTCCAAGTTGGTTATATTTTTCCCTTATCCAAGGAACAAATTAACATCAACTTTGATGAACATACTGAATTATTGCCAGTGGTACTTTGATGAAGCTATCATGGTATCAATCCAATACCGCAATATGAAAGCTATGCTAAGAGCAAATGCGTTTGTCAGGGCCATTCATTCGTTGCTAGAAATTACCACCTTGAACTCGCAAACTGCAACTAAATCTAGCAAAGCTCCGCGCACGAATCTCTGGAGCACATTCTCCAAAAAAAATAAAAGAGAGTATTTAAGTAGTAGAGCGATTGATAATTAGGCGCCGATGATCCAGCTGTGGCCAAGGTTCGCGCGTTCGTCTGTAAAGCCAGCATGTGCTGGCCCTGGTGAACTGATGGCTGACGGCGCGCGATGACGCGGAAGGGATCGAATCGGGCAGCGCAGAGAATACTAATAGCATTAGCACCGGGGTTGGGGTCGGGGAAGGGTGGCTCACCATGGTACGGTGTTAGTTTCGGGGTCGATGATCTTGTCGGGGACGCGCTTGTTGAGGTCCCTGAGGATCTCGACGAGCGGGCGGGTCATCCCGGTGGCCTTGTCGAGCGGCACGACGTAGTTGGTGGTGGGCACCCCCTTCCCTAGGCCCCCGTCCAGCCTCGCCGCCACGGACAGCCGTCCCGGCAGCGCTCTCCGTGTCCTCGTCCTCCCCGCAGCCTGTACGGGCGCCAGCAAGGCGAAGGGGCGGAGCGCCGCAGCCGCCTCCATGGCGAGCGAGGTGGGTGGGGAGTGGAGGTGTCTTGGGGAGGAGGAGGAGGAGGAAGAGGCGCGGGTTTTGGGGTGTGGGCAGCCGGGCTACCTACCCGCCGTCTCTAGTGGGCGTGCGTGCGTGCGGTGGGGAATGGGCCGGAGCGGGGCGCCGCGGTGCGTAGGTAGCGGTGGTCACGGAGGGCGAGCGTGGCCGTGGGTGGGAGGGATGGATCTGTTCATCGGTCCCGATGGCGTGCCACGTGCTCCGACGACCCGATAGATAGGCCCTAGGCTGCTACACCGAGCAGAAGGTTCTCTTGTTTCTATCGAATTTGAATTCAATGTTATCATCTTTTTTACTATGATCAATGTTATCATCTCGGTCCCATCTTATCCAATTTGAATTCAATGTTATCATCTTTTTTACTATGATCAATGTTATCATCTCGGTCCCATCTTATCCAATTTGAATTCAATGTTATCATCTTTTTTACTATGATCAATGTTATCATCTCGGTCCCATCTTATCCAATTTGAATTCAATGTTATCATCTCGGTCTCATCTCGGACCACGGATGCATTTACCCACTGCAGCAGTACAGGAGAGAATATCTCGTGCTACTCTGTGTTTAGGTGCTAGCATGCTAGTACAGTACTATTTTTTTTTTAAATTAAGTGTTTCAAAAAAAAGGTGTGAACGTTGACAAGGAATGAGTCTACAGCCACCAAAAATTTCAGGTCCAAAATCTAAATACACATTAAGAAACAAAAAAGACAAATTTAGCATGAATAGTGTCAAAAAATGACAAGAGCAAAATTGGCACGATTCACACATAGATTTGTCTTTTTTTTCGTTGGAACTGAATTTTTTTGAGGTGGTACACACATTTCTTTTAAATTTTTAAACTTTTTGAAACATTTAGAATTATTTTTAAAAAATTGGTAGCATGGTAGCACCTAAACATTGGTCCCCGTTACAGTACAACACAGCACGATCTCAATAAACAAGTAGGTACTACTGTATTTTAACAACACAGGACAAATTAATATGTGTTCCATTGCAGCGCTTGTATACTATAATAACTGTATTGCACAACAGGAGATGAGAGGAGATGAGATTCGAGGAGAGGAGATCGTGCTCTAGCTAATGCCAAAATAAATACGAAAACCATGGTAGTACAGTCAAGTTGTCTAACCTATCGTTCCACCGAGAACCCTACAGCACTAATAATAATCACCCTCTGGCAAAAGCAAGCCACTCAACTCATGAACTCAGCACCAGATCATCCGAACCGCCTCCTCCCTCGACTTCATCAGAGCATCTACAACGCCAAGGTGGCCGTGCCCTGCAATGCGAGGAACGCAAGTTAGCCCAGGATCATTCAGACAGTGAAGTACGAATTATCAGTGAAGTCACAGCTGCTGCGCTGGTTTACGTACCTGCTTGAGCTTCTGCTGGAAGAGCGTCTGGACCTCTCTCCGGAGCGCGTCAACCTCCCCGGCGTACTCCTTCTGCTCCTCTGATGGCAGCTCCTCCAGCTGCACCCCGAGTCTGTACAGCACACTGTCGAGGCCGCAGGACTCGAGGTCCGTAGCGTCGGTTGAGGGAAGCTTCAGTAGGCTCCTGATTGCCAGCAAAACCTGCGTAATAAGGCAAACTGATGGTCAAAACCTGTCTGTCACTCAAATCTCCGGAACAGCAAAATATTGGCATAAATTGCATTGGAAAAACAAGTTTATGCTTAAGGATGTGTTACATCGCAAGATAAGGGTACAGAAGGCACAGCTGTCATTAAAACTTAAAAGTGCAGATTGCATACTCATAACCAATACACTAACAGAAAAAAAAAGGGTTACAGAACAGGGGCAGCTCTAATTATACCTTTTCTTGAAGGTCGAGGTCAAACTTTGATAACATATCGACCATTAGCTTCAGGAAAACACGCTCGCTTAAGAAAACAAGCCCTGAGTTTCCAGAATTTAGCTGAAAGTCCGCTAGATCTGTAACCAGGAACACTGCCTTCTTCTGAAGCCGGACATCGTTGCTACTACTTGACAATATGTGCTGCAAAAAGGGTAAATTTTGTCACGACGGGACCAATTTATGTGCTCGTATTCCTACGACGGGATTTTCACTACCTGCAACATTGCACTTCCCCTTTCCGAACGGAATGCCTCCTGGCCATTTACGTTGTCTCTGATCAAAGCAGATATAGCATACATTGCCTTCGCAGCTTCTTCTGCCGAAGTGGAATAGCCCATCTTCACTAATCTTCCTAAAGCTCCATAACCAACGATCTGCCCAAGAAAGAAACAGTCAGCTCATATTACACGGCTAGAACAAAAATACTATGATAAGAAATACTTCAACAAGAGGCGCCCACTATTGAGGGAAACAGATAAGGAAATTGACTCTTAATATAATGGCATCCACTATTGACTTATCAATAAAAATATGAAAATAAATTGGAAAATAAATCACTGTTATAGCAACGGTGAAATGCTAGAAATGTACATCATGTTCAAGAATACATAAGTTGAAATACAGGAAGACAGATTTCGCCCACTAGAAAAGAAAATTAGTCTCAAAATCTGCACAATGCTATCAATAATGAAGTAGATACTCCGCAGAAAGATGATACATTATTGGAATCAAAATGCTCTTTGTAATTCTGTACGATTAATGTCATTACCTGGCCTTGGACAAGGGGATTATTCTGACTGGCTTTACCCAGGATCCAGGCAGATGTGGTCCGTGTTTCTTCATTTGCATTATTAAGATCTTTAATCACCGCAATAAGGCCCCCAATTTTGTCAAGGTCTGATCACAAATGCATGAGCAAGAAATAATCTCAGAGAATCTTTCAGAAGTCCACACAGAGAACTAGGCTTTTGTTGCATTCAATGTTGGCTCTTTTTCTATTAAAGCTAGTAAACAACACATTGGTTGATATATGAAGCACCCTAGTAAATTGTTACAGATCTATGGCTATGACAAAAGCATGGATTATTTCATTGGCGTAAATTCTAAATGCTAACACTTGGGTATTTCAATTATATGTAGTTATAAGTGAACATTCTGGTTGATTTGCAGAGCAGTGAGATACTCATATTTTGATGGTCGAATAAGAGAAAGTACATATTTACCATTGGCATTGTCTATGGGCTCAACAAGAATTAGAAGCTCTTGCAACGCACGCTGGCGATCCTCCAGTGAAATGGAAGAATTATTCAAGTCAGCAATTGCAATCTTCATTAGGTCAGCATCTGATGGCATCTTTAACTTCTCCATCAACTCCTGTAAGTAGATCGATAAGATTCAGTATAGCATGCAACTGCAATCAAGCGTATGCTTTGTCTTCCATCTACGTAGATGAGACTAGCTGTCTAACTAATTCATGCCCATCTTATCTAGTCAACATAGATTCCACGGTAAAAAAATCTACATAGGAACTGCATTACACTGCTGTCTTTTGCTGGACCATAATAGTTACTACAAGTAAGGTATAAAAATTCCCCGCAAAAAAAGGAGGGCGTGATAAAAAATGAAAAACCTTGTGAGATTCAACAAGAACATATGTTAGTGGCATGGGTTCTTCAGGACTAAGGGTATTAAGGAACATCGACTGCAATAAGAATTAGACCACTTCAACAACTAGGATAACTTTATGGTGCAGCTGAGCATTCCAGAAAAGCACTACTAAATTCTGATGTGAATAGAAGAAGTCATGCCAAGTTTATGCAAATACACAAAGAATATAGAGCTGGTTAGCAAAATTGCTTTCCCAAAATGTTTTATGCGTATGACACAACCAACAGAGCTTTTCGCATCAGAAGTCTCAAGATAATGCTTCAGTGACAATACAAAACCCTCTGAATCCAGAGGAGGAATTCTGAAGCAGCAATCTCACCTTAATCTCCACACGCTTCTTGAGCAACTCATCCTCCGATAACTTCTGCACATCTGCTGCCTCTTCTTTCAGCTTTCCTGGATCAGAATTCCCTGCATCACCAGTACCAGATAGAACTCAGCCAAATGCAGGTATATCTCCAAAGCCAAACTGGCTGTCCAAGTCCAGTAGCCATAAGCTACAAGTGCCTACATCTCAAAACCAGCTATTTCCCTCTGTGATGCTAAAAATCAGAGTAAATTACCAATGGGACAGAATATTAACTGGTAATTTGCCTCTACTTCCATCCAACATCCAAAGTTAGCCCAGAGCCAAAAGAGTTGGGCAAAAATTCCTAGAGATCCTACTACCGAGCGGCACTTGCCAGCTCAGCTAGAATCCTCAACATATGATATATCCGAAATTCAACATTTTCTATAGCGAATCGAAAGGGGGGAGCTGTGTCTTCCCGTACCGATCGCCCACTGCAGCATGCTGTCGAGGGAGCCGAACCCGCCGGCGAAGTCGTCTTCCACTACGGACCCTCCTCCAGAAGCATCCCTCTCAGCGGCAAGCTCCCCCTCGTCCTTCCCCGTCGCCCACAGCGCCGCCGACCTGTTCTCCCCGTCCCCCTCCACCGCGACTGCCACCGGAAGGAGAAGAACCGCGGAGAATAGAGCGACTGCAGCGATGGGGAGGAGGAGGTGGCGGCGGCTGGATCGCTCGGAGTGCGCCGTCGCCTTCGCCATAGCCACGGACGACAGAGAGCAGCTGCGGCGAAGTGGAGAGGGAAGAGGGCCTATTTTGTTGTTGTTTGGAAATTTCGAGATGTCGAGGTGTTCTGCGCATTTTATATGGTTCGCCCTTTAATTTCAAAAAAAAAATATGGTTCGCCCTTTGTTCGGTGTTCGGGGCTTGGGTGACATCACGTCCGAGAACGTACCTGGGGCCGTTCGGTTGGAAATGGACGTTGCGATGAGTCATGCGGGGTTCGCTGAGTCCACATTTCGCCCTCCGGCCAAATAATTTTGTTTTTATTTTGGCCACACTTGTTTTGCCCATTTTAGTTTTGCCGCGTTGATTCACGAGATGAAAATGGGAATATTTTATTTTTCTTTTGCTCATTTTGGCTTCTGTTTTTGCCCTTCGTCGGGCAAAAGCTAAGATGTAAAAAATTATAGTGGGAAAAGCAAAATGGGCAATGATAGATATGACAAGAACAAAATTTTCTAGCCAAATAACTCTTTGAATAAAATAGAACAAAAAAAAGGAAAATCTCTGATCTTATAGTTGTGTGAAATGGTGTGGCCTTGTTCTGCCACCTTATGCAATGGTATAAGACGGGTCTCTATCTCCATTGTTATTAAGAAACTCTTTATGTTTGATCTCATTGCCTCCCACTCTATATCTATAAGTCCATCATCGACATTGCCATCCCTTCTTTCTCGTCGAGGACGAGTTGGAGAAGATCATGCTCTCCGTGGGAAGAAGGCAGTGTGCCACTAGATGAACGACATTTAGAGATTAATCTAGCAGCGACATGGAGTGTGTTAGTTTTTGAAGACCCGCGAGATACACTTACCTCTAAAATGGGAACCTAAAATTGTTGAAGAGGAATCTCAACCATGCCCTCCTACAAGACATTCTACTGAAAATAGTTCTCCGTCGCTAAATCGATGACAATAAAAACCAAAATAACGATCCTACAAGTACATGAGAACCACCGCACCTGTTGTAATTCGAAATGCTGAAATCCGTCGGAATTTTTCGTCAAGAGTATGTCCAAATACTTAGTGAATTAAAATGTTCAAATATGCTTGTATGTCGACATAAATTTTTAATTTAACTTCATAGTTAGAGAATGCATGATGTGAGCATTTGTTAATTTTAACTCCGTAGTTAGATAAAGTTCATTCAGATTGTATCTAAATATTCACTAAATTGGAATGCTCAAATATGTTTGCATTATGCCATAAGTAATTAGCTTATATTTTTGTGAGCATGTTGATATATTTTAGAGTATATCCAAAAAAAAATTTAACAAATTGAAATGTTTAAACATGTTTCTATTTTTTACAGTAATATCTAAGTTAAGTCCATAATGAGTGGAAATGTACATGTATTTGAATTCCATATTTAGAGGAAGTTCATTTAGATTGCATCCAAATATTCACCAAAATGAAATGTCCAATTTAAGTCCATAATTAGAGGAAGTGCATTTGTTTTTTGTCTAAATATTCACCAACTCAAAATATTTGAACATTTAATAAATTAGATTCCACATAATTAGAGGAAATACAGTTGTTTTTTGTCCAAATATTCAACAATTCAAATTATCTAAACGTGTTTGTTTTTTTAACATAAACAGTTAGTATTTGTTTTTCTGAGCATTTTGATGACTTTACATAATTAGAGGAAGTGCATTCGTTTCTTGTCCAAATATTCACCAATTCAAAATATTTAAACATGTTTGATGTACATTTATTGAAGTGAATTCCATATTTAGAGAAAGTCTATTTACATTACTTTCAAATATTTACCAAATTGAAATGATCAATTTAAGTCCATACTTACAGGAAGTACATTATGTGAGCATTTAATAAATTTAACTCCACATAGTTAGAGACAGTGCATTTGTTTTTTTGTCTAAATATTCACCAATTCAAAACATCTAAACATGTTTGTTTTTTGCTATAAATAGTTAGCATTTATTTTTCTGAGTATTTTGTTGTATTTTCCATATTTTTCCGACGGGTGTGGATATTACATGTTTGATGTACATTTGTTGAAGTGATTTCCATATTTAGAGAAAGTTTCACCAATTCAAAACATCTAAACATGTTTGTTCTTGTGCCATAAATAGTTAGCATTTATTTTTTCGAGTATTTTGTTGTATTTTCCATATTCTTCCGACGGGTATAGATATTTTATAGAAATACTTCAATTTTCTAGAAAAAAATTCAAAAAAAGAAAAGGTACTGTAGAAGTGTGAGTACTGTTCATGTGAACAGTATTGGTGACGTGGAGCAGCGAGGGGAGGGCTAACTGGGTGGTCTTTGATATATAGGATAGATTTAGGGACTATTCGATAGCACAGTCGAAAATATTATGACGACCGACTTTGCTGCAAATAATTTTTATTCCGGGAGACCGTTTAACAATTTTTCTGGGAAATGCGAGGATTCCGTTTAACAAATTTTTTTTTTTTTGGGAAATGTGAGGATTCTTCTCAAAAAGACGGTATGCGGGGACTCGTATGCAAAAATGTTTTATTCCGGGGGACCGATTCGTCAAAATAAAAAGGTTAAAACATGGAATTTGTTTGGAACGGTGATATACATCTACTCGTGAGAGGAAAATTCGAACGGATGACCGAGTGCGGCGAATTTGACAAATTTCGTCAAATATTTTTGCGATTGTGGATCCAAAATTAAGGAGATAGAGTCTACCAAACTGGGAACCGATCACGGGGATGGAACCTACCCGTCGACGTGCATCAAACAAAAAAAAATTTGTAAAAAAAAAAAGAGAAGTGCGAATACTGTTCATGTGAACAGTAGACGCCACTGTAGATGTGCACTTACTGTTCATGCACAGTGTCCGTTTTCCATATTTTTCCGTCGGGTATGGATATTACGTGTTTGATGTACATTTGTTGAAGTGATTTCCATATTTAGAGAAAGTTTCACCAATTCAAAACATCTAAACATGTTTGTTCTTGTGCCATAAATAATTAGCATTTATTTTTCTGAGTATTTTGTTGTATTTTCCATATTCTTCCGACAGGTATAGATATTTTATAGAAATACTTCAATTTTCTGGAAAAAAATCAAAAAAAAAGAAAAGGTACTGTAGAAGTGCGAGTACTGTTCATGTGAAAAGTATTGGTGACGTGGAGCAGCGAGGGGAGGGCTAAATGGGTGGGCTTTGATATATAGGATAGATTTAGGGACTATTCGATAGCACAGTCGAAAATATTTTGACGACCGACTTTGCTGCAAAAATGTTTTATTCCGGGAGACCGTTTAACAATTTTTTTTGGAAATGCGAGGACTCCGTTTCACAATTTTTTTTTTTGGGAAATGTGAGGACTCTTCTCAAAAAGACGGTACGCGGGGACTCGTATGCAAAAATGTTTTATTTCGGGGACCGATTCGTCAAAATAAAAAGTTAAAACATGGAATTTGTTTGGAACGGTGATATACATCTACTCGTGAGAGGAAAATTCGAACGGATGACCGAGTGCGGCGAATTTGACAAATTTCGTCAAATATTTTTGCGATTATGGATCCAAAATTAAGGAGATAGAGTCGACCAAAGTCGAAACCGATCACGGGGATGAAACCTACCCGTCGACGTGCATCAAACAAAAAAAAATTTGTAAAAAAAAGAGAAGCGTGAATACTGTTCATGCGAATAGTAGACGGCACTGTAGATGTGCAGAACAGTGTCCGGGGAGACGTGGACACAGCGATGGAAGCCTGAAACGGTCAGCTTTTATATATAGTATAGATACTTTTAAAGCAAACGGTCGCAGCTCGTTCCATTTCGTACGTCCTACATGATACACCTTGTGTCCGGCCCTAAGAGTTTTTTTTTGTTAAGAATGTGAATCTCTTTCTTTGGGCTTCTACCAGCCCATGAGGTTGGAGCACTTTAGATTAGCGCGGTCCTTCTTCCCCACCGGGCCGCCAATTCACATTTCCTTCTCTCTTTTTTTCCGACGAGCAATGTGCAGGCAAAGTTTAGTGATGGAAAATCAGCTCACGGCGGCCGCCGGCAGAAGCGATTCTCGCGATCAGCAAACAAGAAGCCAATGGAGCCCATAGATTCCCAGTTTTCATCTCCCGAACCCCGAATCCTCCGGTCCTCCTCCCAGATCAACAATCCGGCGCCAAAATCCGGCAGAATGGCAGTAGCCACGACCGCGCCTTCTGCCCGTCAGCGCAAGGGCATATCGGCCCCTTACTTTTCCCAGCGCCCGTGCGACTACAACCGGGATCCGCGGCCGTCTTCGCTACCTCGGCGGTCGTGGCTGCCGTCGGGACTGCCGGCAGGCGGCAGCCAATCGAGATCAATGGTCGTCGCTGCCGACCGCTCAAGCTCCGGCACGTGGCCACGCATGCGCCATGGCAGGTGTCATAGTGGATACAGCTTAAAACAAAGCCCTAGTTAGGCCCAGTTCTTTTGCTGGCTTATTTCAAAAGCTGCCACTCCCCCAGCTTCTCTCATATGCCGCCCGGCTTATTTCTCGGAGCTTCCAAACTAGTGGTCACCCAATCTTCTCGCTGTCTCGGTCGCTTTTTAAATGGCGGCCACCAACGGCGGTGCTATAAGTGTAGCTCCAGCCTCCAGGTGGTGATTGATCATGGCGCTGCTGCTGCTCTTCTTCCTCCTCCTCCTGGCTGGCTTGCCTAGAGACGCTGCCGCGCTCACCCGCCACGATTTCCCCGAAGGTTTCATCTTCGGTGCAGGCACCTCGGCTTACCAGGTACATACATCTCTCTTTTGTATGTGCAAGTGAAGTGAGCAATAAATCTCGAGGTCACCATGACACACTATGCTGCTGAGGAAGCATCTAATTAATCCTCTTGGATGCCTTAGGTGGAAGGGGCTGCTGCAGAAGATGGAAGGAAGCCCAGCATCTGGGACACCTACACTCATCAAGGTCAATTCAGATTAGAATTTATTTATACATGCTCATCATCACCAATTCACCATTCAACACCTGCAAAAAAGTATCTTGTGGTGGTCTAATTTCTGGAATGTGCTGATGCTGGCAGGTTATTCCCCTGACAGATCTACAGGGGATGTTGCAGCAGATCAGTATCATCATTACAAGGTTGGTTATGCTTCCATCTGTACCGATAACCTGCAAAGAAAAACACAATGGTATAGAACAGATGCTAACCAATTGAACAAATGGGATTAATCCTGCATTTATCTTTCCCTTTCTGCTTAAAACTCTTGCCCGTCTATGCACATTTATCTACTTACATAAATTTGGGCAAATTTGCTTCAGTGTGCGCTGATTAATACTATGTTTTTATAATTAGCAAATTGTAGTACAATGGCCTTGAGCGTTTATCAAATTCATTCCAAGAGTCTACTGAAGAATCAAAAGGCCTCCCTACAAGTTCTAGTTGGACTGTAAATAGCTTTTTGTTAGTCTTGTGTGGTCAGCTAAATATAACATATCCCTGTTCATGCGCTCGGATCTCACATAACCATCTGATTCGGTCCAGCACATTATTATCCAATGATAGACTCTAATTAATTAAACGAGCTTATTTTTTTCTTTTCATATTAGGATGATGTGAAGCTTATGCATGAGATGGGTTTAGATGCCTACAGATTCTCCATTGCATGGCCCCGGCTTATTCCAGGTACCCAATTAGTAGTTGAGTAGTACATCTCTGAAATCTTGTGCTACTGAATGCCACTGTGTGTAGATGGAAGAGGAAAGATTAATCCGAAGGGTTTGGAGTACTATACAACAACTTAATAGATGAATTGATACTCCACGGTAAAGATTAATATGTTTATCTGACATGGCATAAACATTGTTGCAGTAGTGTTAAACTAAACTTGTTGCTAATTGGAAAGTTCACATGTGTTGCAGGCATACATCCTCATGTCACAATCTACCATTTTGATCACCCTCAGTCCCTTCAGGATGAATACAGTGGGCTGCTCAGCCCCAGATTCATGTAAGTGAAACCATTGTGGCACGACATGATACCTGCAAAATAAGACTGAATTATGATGAAGATCCAGAATTTTCAGATACTCTTCGTTAATTGGAATGTGCTGTGATGCAGAGATGATTACACTTCATATGCCGACACCTGCTCCAAGAGCTTTGGGGACAGGGTGAAGCATTGGGTCACCGTAAACGAGCCCAACATCGAGACTATAAGTGGCTTTGACGACGGCATGCTGCCACCACGGCGCTGCTCCTATCCCTTCGGTGTGAACTGCGCCGGAGGGAACTCCACGACGGAGCCGTACATAGCCGCTCACCATCTCCTGCTTGCACATACCTCAGCAGTTTCCCTGTATAGAGACAAATACCAGGTTCGTCATAAACTCACAATAGATATTGTAGTTGATACCAGTAATTAACATGACCATGCATTGTTATGCTCTCTCCATAGGCAACTCAAAAAGGACATACAGGACTTACCCTCTTGGGCTTGTGGTCTGAGCCTGCTACCAATACATCGCAGGATGCAGCTGCTGCAAGGAGGATGAATGACTTCCACATTGGATGGTTAGTGCTAGTAGTTGTAATCTCTCAGGTTACTGAAAAGCTGTCATTGACATGGTCTCCAAAGCACACTTTACCAATAATTTGTTCAGACAAGCAGTAAGAGCTAATGCCCTCTCTGGACAGGTTCATGTATCCTTTGGTGTACAGGGATTATCCTCCGGTTATGAGGAGCAGGGTCGGCTCACGGTTGCCAGGTTTGTCAGGGGAGCAGTCGAAGAAAGTGTGTGGATCGTTCGATTTCATCGGATTCAACCACTACCCTGATACTTTCACGCGAGCCGACGAGAGCGCTTTCGATCTGAAGCAGAGGGACTACTACGCTGATGCAGCCGTAATTGCAGGTAATTAAATTAAGAAGCTGCTCTTCTTGGCAATCCAGATAAGCGTTGCTTACATCGTGCAACACTTTCTTGCCTGGATTCAGAACCACCTCCAGACATTCAAGAGGTATATATAATGCAATGAAGCAAATTATTTCAGCAAACACAGCACATCAGCCGCGTTGCGGTTACGGTGATGATAGCGTTCTTATCTCTGATTTGTAAGGTTTGTAAATTCTGTTGATGTAACATGTGGCATGTGCACTTGTGCAGAACGACATTGAGTCGCCTTGGGCTTTAGGGAGGCTACTGGAGCACCTGAAACTCAACTACGGAAATCCTCGAGTGATGATCTATGAAAACGGTAGGTAGACTCTGTTTGATTCTCTTTGGCATTGAAAAATAAGTAGGTGGAAAGAGAAGAAAAGGAAAACCTAAATTCTCAAGTACCGATGACACTAGAACATGTTTAAATGTAAAGCTAAACCTGTTGACCTCTGTAAAACAAAATCAAAGACACGGAAAATCTCTTTTTTTTTTTGACCTTCGGAAAATCTCTTGTTTGATGGTTCAGGATACGGAGACGTCCCCAAAACCCCTAGCGAGATCGAGTACGACGACGGCTACAGATCAGAGTTCCTGCAAAATTACATGGAAGCTGTATACCTGTCCATACAGTGAGTTCTTCCTCCAAATATATCGTGTTTATTTATCCTGATCGAAATGTCTCTATCATGAATGTCTTTATCCTAGAAAAGGGAACAAGGTGCAAATTCAACAGGAACTCTTGTTTAAGAAATATAAAAATCGAATTCGATTGAGATCAAGCGATTCCTAGTGACTAGTTGAATCTTGAGTAGTTTCTTTGTTCTGATTCTTAGTGACTAGATTCTTTGTTCTGGTTGCAGGAACGGATCGAACGCACAGGGATACTTCGTGTGGTCATTCCTCGACGTGTTCCGAGTTCTTGTTCGGCAATCACAGGCGTTTCGGCCTATGTGGCGTCGACATGAACTCCAAAGGGAGGACGAGGTATGTGAGGAACTCTGGCCGCTGGTACTCCAGCTTCCTCCACGGCGCCGAGCTGCGGCCAGTATCATCATCCCAGGAAGCCTGCAGCGTATCTTGATCCCAGAGGATTTAGGTTTCTTTCAGTTCCATCATAAGATGAAAGCCTACAGCGTCTCTTGATCCCAGAGGATTTAGGTTTCTTTCAGTTCCATCATAAGATGAATACAAGACCACATCAGACCGCGTCCAAGAGAAACGAATCCCAGATGTTGCAAACAACAAGATGCACATATTAACTCGAAATGTCATCGAATGCACCAACATGTCTCTCTGTTTCTCAGTGTGCACACATATGTTTAGGGTTATGTAAATCTTGAGAATCAAGTTCAGACTTCAGAGTTTGGTTTGTCCTGCTTTGGGTTGCAGATGAATTTACGAAGCACTAGTTCACGAATTTTTTACATGTAAAACTCATACGACTGAAGGAGACATGAAAAATTCTTGCTGAGAACTGGAATGTCAGGCCATGCCATCGACAGCAGAGACAAACACAGCAAAATAACCTGAAACTAACACATCACAAGCAATTTCTCTCCCGCAACCATGAAACAGCGAAGCTCCCATCACACAGATCATAAAGTAATTCTTCTGGATCCATCACATAGATCATACAGAGGGAGTAGATGTCTAACTAGTTCAACCAATACATAGGTAGATCAGGTCAACACACGAGACACAGCAAAATAACTCGAAAATCCCAAGCAATTCCTCTTGCAAAACCATGAAACAGCAAAGCTCCCATCACACAGATCATAAAGTAGACTTATTTCTTTGGAGTTTTGACACCACCAAACCAGATGTCGATTACCAGTTCAACCAATACATAGATAGATAGATCAGGTTCAACGCAAAATAACTCGAAACGGACATAAGACAAGCGATTCTTCTTCTGGAACCCATCACGGAGATTTCCTCTTCTTGCTAGGAGCGACGCAGGAAACTACTACTGACTGCTAGGTATGTGACTTTATGCAGAGTAAAGGAAGGTAGGAGAAGGAGCGAACGGGAAAACGGCAGTCAGATCTGACGGGTGGAAGGCAGCGCCTAGTACTTCTTGTTGGGGCACTCGCGGGAGATGTGGCCGTCCTCGCCGCAGTTGTAGCAGCCACGGCCACCGCCGCCACCTCCGCCGTAGCCGCCGCCGCCACCGCCTCCGCGGAACCGCCGCCGCCCTGAGGGCAGTCCCTGGAGATGTGGCCCTCCTCGCCGCAGTTGTAGCACCCACGGCCGCCGCCGCTACCACCTCCGCCGTAGCCGCCACCACCACCTCCACCGTAGCCGCCGCCACCTCCGTAGCCGCCGCCACCGCCGCCCTGAGTGCAGTCCCTGGAGATGTGGCCCTCCTCGCCGCACTTGTAGCACGCACGGCCACCGCCGCCACCACCTCCGTAGCCACCGCCACCACCTCCATAGCCGCCACCGCCACCTCCGTAGCGGTCACCACCGCCGTAGCCGCCACCGCCGTATCCGCCGCCACCACCACCGTAGCCGCCGCCGCCGCGGCCTCCGCCGTCGCTGGGGCGGGAGCCGCCGGTGAGGTTGGCTCCTCCTGGCGCGGTGACGTCGGAGGCCTTGGTGCGGCCGTCATCGCCGGTGACGACGACGAACTCGACGACGTCGTTCTCGTTGAGGCTGCGGTAGCCGTCGGACTGGATGACGGACTGGTGGACGAACAGGTCCTCGCTCCCGTCCTCCGGGGTGATGAAGCCGAAGCCCTTGGTGGTGTTGAACCACTTCACGGTGCCCTTGACCCTCTCCGACATCTTGCGCCGCCGCCGGGAGCAAAACCCTAGCAGCGAGGAAACCCTAGATCGGGGTGGAGGCGGAGGAGGTCTGGTAGGTGAGACTTCTCTTTTGGATCCGGAGGCCAGATGGATGGGTCTATTTATTAGGACTTGGACCCCAGCCCGAGGAGTCCAAAGGGCTACCACAACCGTAGGATGCTCCAGATGCCTACCACAGCATTGGATGCTCGCGTGCACCTAACGCGATAATATCCCCACACACAAAAAATCCTAACGCGGCAATAAAAATCCACAGAGAAAAATTAATAAGGTCGAGGAAATTTAAACAATATGTAATTGACACTACATAAAATTCTATCTTCAAAATTGACTCACAATAAGAAATACAAATGATTAATCTAAAAAATAGTAGCTGAAATCACCGTCTGCAAAATAGCGTGGATTTGGTTCTATATATTAACAGAGATTTTTTTCTCTTTTGTTTCTCGTTGTGTAAATCGGAAGATTTGTGGTATTTTATTGAAACCAATATGATTGAAGACTTCAAAATTCGTGATGAAAATTGGAGAACCTAGAAATGAAGAGTTTGAGAAATTCCTTCTTAACCATAACTCAATATATCAATTAAGCGTAAGTAATGTTCACAACTCTGATTCATGACAAGCTTCGAAGGGAAAGTTGCAAAGCCTGCTTGCTTTGCACCGGGGATCGCCGAACACAAAAACCACCTTTGATGAGGCATCTTTGCTGCCATGTTATTCACAACCAGGGACCTAGCCAGGCCCCAGCCAACATGGTATTGTTTCCTAGGATAACAATGTTTGGTACTACCTCCGATCCATATTAATGGTCTCAACTTTATCTAGATACGGATGTATCTAGTTAAGTGTTTAGACTAGATGCATCCGTATCTAGACAATGTTGAGACCATTAATATGGATCGGAGGGAGTATTGTTTTTCACTATAGCTCGAAGGCTGGTCGACCTAGCTACGCAATTGCCCACAACGGTAACGATACAAAGGCTATATCGTGATACCAACAACACTCGCCATCATCGTTGTTGCGTGACAACGTGGACATTCCACTAGCCCCTCTAACCACCATTTAATCCAATAAGACCTAGAGTTCCCTTCTGGTCCACGTGAGGAGGAGTGGAGAACGATATAAAAAAGCTTCTAAGAAGATGACGACTCGACACGATGACGAAGGTACATACCTTATTGTCCCAACATACATCAAATCGATACCCAAATGCATATGTTTTTGGGGTGACATAGACGAGGTTTCCAATGTAAAAAATAAAAATGTAATCTCCTATGTGCGTATGTAATTTGTTGGGATATACCAAGTAGGGGTATCTCTGACATGGATCAATCCGGCTAGTTCAGTGTGGCCCACGGGTGGTAAGGCTTGTGTTTGCCGGGCGGCCCAGCTAGCTGATGTACAAGACGGAGACGTGCCGGGTAAAAGAAGGTCCAAGACTGAAGCCCACGAAGCCACTGAGCCTAAGTCATATGCGGCAACTTAGTCGGATAGGTCTAGAACTATATATTCTTGCTGGACACAGCGTCCCCTTGTAAACCTTAGGTCTGGCCGCCTTTATAAGCCAGACCAGGGAAGCCTTTAGGGCACAACCAATACGCTCATTGTAACCTGTAACACGGCTATTGCCTTATAGTAAGTTATAACAGCACGTAGGGCTCCGCCACCGTTGTGGAGCCTGAAGCTGGGTAAACCTCGTCGTGCTAATCTCGACCCAGACGACACCACCTTCCTCCTCTCGGTTGTACCATCGGCTAGAGGACCCCCGACTCCTATCTAAGATGTCGATACGACGACATAAATCTTCGTGGAGAAGGGTCAGTTTTTTGGCTAGGAAAATAATAACCGATGCTTTCAAAATTATTTGGCCTAGTAAAGCTTATGCAAGAGATGGGTTTAGATGCCTACAGATTCTCCATTGCATGGTCACGACTTATCCCAGGTAATAATTAACCACGTAATAGTCAAGGCACCTCCAACGGGCTGGCGCATACGGACCAGCCCAGTCCATATTTGTCCGAACGGACAAATGAGGTGCTCCAACGGGCTGGCGCAAAGGGACCTGTGTCCGGGCGGACACATGATTTCGCCCCAAACGCCGCCCAACTTTGGTCCAGCTTTGGGACGGGACGGACAGCCTCTCGGTCCGCCCCTTTGTCCTCCCAGTCCGCCTCGGGCCCAATGGCCAGCCACACATTCCCTCCCCCCACCCCTCCCACCTCCGCGTCCCCTTTGCCTCCCGCAACCGCCGCCGCCGCCCTGGACTAGCCGCCTTCTTCTCCAGCCCCGGCCGACGTCGCCTTCTTCTCCCGCCCCGGCCGCCCTCTCTCACTGATGCAGCCCCGGCCGCCTTCGCCTTCTTCTCCCGCCCCGGTCGCCCTCGTCCTCTGTCTCCGCCTCGCCGCGAAGTCCACCGCCACGAAGGTGCTCGACGAATTGTCGGCCTCGCTCACTGCTGCAGCCCCGGCCGCCCTCGCCTTCTTCTCCCGCCCCGACCGCGCTCGTCCTCTGTCTCCGCCTCGGCCGCGAAGTCCACCGCCCCGAAGGTGCTCGACGAATTGCCCGAACAAGGTACTGAACAATTGCTGTCCCTTCTTTGCATTTGGAGGAGTGCAAATGGTGTAGCATGGATAGCGATGATGAGTTCTTCTACCACACCTTCATCGATACATCGGATGAATCGTCGGACGATGACATCGATATCATGATGGCCGTGGCCACTCTCATCCACAACTTCAACGAGAATGCACTGTCTCGGCATGTCGGGTCTGTCGTTGGGCGAGCACCCGCGTTGGATCGTGAGCGAGACAAAGGCCACCTCCAATCTCGTTTTGCCATTGTGCGGCATCCTGCTAGAACATGGAGCAAGGAGATGATGTGGTAGGTCATGACAGCTTGTGTGATCATGCACAACATGATCGTGGAGGATGAGCGGGATGACGCGAAGCTATTCGATCAAGGATGGGAATTTCAGGGACAATTGGTTGAGCCGATCCCGGGGCCATCGTCGTTCCAGCAGTATCTTCACGTGCTTGATGAGATGCATGACAAGGTTACACACATCCAGCTCCAGAATGATTTGGTCGAGCATGTTTGGACTCACTTTGGAAACCAGTAGTCGTGGCCTCTTTAATTTCATTGAACGAACTATTTATTTCAATCCATGAACTTTTTATTGTAATAAACGTTGTTATTTGTTATTTGTGAACTACTATTTTCTATTTGTAAATTTGTGAACTATTTGATGAAATCCGGACCAGTGGGCAAACATGCGCCAGGCCGTTGGGGGCACCTCCACCCTAAACGGACAAAGGCCCAAAATGTGTCCGTGGTCCGTCCCAAACGGACAATTATGTGTCCGATTTGGTGTCTGTATGCTCCAGCCCGTTGGAGGTGCCCTCAGAGTAGTTCTTCTTGAGATTGTATGATACTGAATGACACACTGTAGATGGAAGAGGTGCGATGAATCCCAAGGGCTTGGAGTACTACGACAACTTGTTATAAGCTTGAGAGAATGACATGTACATGGGCATGTCCTTTAATCTGATCTCGACATTTCTGGACATATATTGCAGGCATAACACCTCATGTCACAATCTACCATTTTGATCTCCCCCAGTCCCTGCAGGACGAATACAATGGACTGCTCAGCCCCAAATTCATGTGAGTGCCAACCTTTGGCACAATTCTGAACACCAAATCAGGCTTAATTAAGATGGAAGATTTGCATAAAATTGAATGTGTTCGGTTGCAGGGACGATTATACCGCGTACGCCGATGCCTGCTTTGAGAGCTTCGGAGACAGGGTGAAGCACTGGGTCACCGTCAATGAGCCCAACGTTGAGCCTCTAGGCAGTTTCGACATTGGCACGCTGCCACCGCAGCGCTGCTCCTATCCTTTTGGCACCAACTGCGAGACTCCACGACGGAGCCATACATAGCCGCTCACCACCTCCTGCTTGCACATGCCTCAGCAGTATCCCTGTATAGAGACAAGTACCAGGTAAGCCTCATATCACTATCTTCCTAACCTGACGCACGATAACAGGTGCACTAGCTGACTGATACTAGTAACTAACATGACCATGCAATGCAATGCTCGCTCTGTAGGCAACTCAGAGGACAGATAGGAATTACTCTCTTGGGCTGGTGGCATGAGCCTGCTACCAATTCATCACAAGATGTAGCTGCTGCAACGAGGATGAATGACTTCCATATCGGTTGGTTAGTACTTAGTCTTTTGTGTTTGGAATGCATCGTAATTGAATCTTAAATGCTAATTTCGTGGATGCAAACAGCCGTAATTCATGCCACTTTCTGGACAGGTTTATGCATCCTTTGGTTTATGGGGACTACCCTCCGGTAATGAGGAGCAGAGTAGGCGCACGGTTACCTGCTTTTACAGCGGAGCAGTCAAAAAAATTGTCTGGCTCATTCGACTTCGTCGGCTTCAACCACTACCTCGTAGTTCGTGTGCAAGCTGATGAGAGCGCCTTTAATCTGAAGCAGAGGGACTACTACGCTGATGCAGGCTCCAGTAAGTACGATTAAGTAAGCCGCTGCTGTTCCAATCCAACTTTGTGCTCCAAATGAAGCATCACCATTGATGCAACTCAGCCTCACTGACATGCAACGTTTCCTTGCCTGGATTCATCAGATCCGTTGAAAGACGTCCAAGAGGTATATACAAAGCAGTGAAGTAAACTATTTCAGCAAACACCGCATCAGTTGTATGACAGCGATAATTTCCTTCTCATCTGAATCATAACGTGTGAAAGTTTCATTAATGTAACATGTGCAGGGCAGATTTGAGTATGCTCCCTGGGGTCTAGGGAAGCTACTGGACTACCTGAGGTTGATGTACAGAAACCCTCCAGTCATGATCCATGAAAACGGTAGGCGAAAAGAAAACAGAAGTTGTCCTGTTTTCTGAACATGAGCTGACACTGAAATACTTGTCAGTGCGGTGTGAACTGAAAAAACAAAACATGCTAACCTATGAAAAAAAATCTAGGCATGAATAATATCTTGTTTGATGAATCAGGATACGGAGAGGTGCCAAAACTCCCGAATAAGATAAGAGTACGATGACGACTACAGATCGGAGTTCCTGCAAAATTACCTGGAAGCTCTCTACCAGTCCATACAGTAAGTATCATTTTCCTACAAAATACATCCTGATGAAACGCAAAATCTAATCGTTGCGCGCGCACGATCTACTCCTTCCACGGTGCTCACTCGCGCGCGCCGTCGGATCGCCATCTCACGGCCAAACGTTTTCCTGCTTACGTGTTCCGCGTCCCGACAAACCCCACCGCATTCAATCCCCTCGGCAACGAGCCGTTCACGCATTCCCCTCTCGCGAGCTCCTCTCTCGCGCTCTTCCCCTCCGTTCGCCATCGCGATTCTCGCTCGTCGCCGGCGATTCCCGCCGGCGCCGACCTCTAAAACCTTGTAGAACGGCCGTGGCGAGCTTCTGCATCCCCCGGTCGCGCTCGTTTTGGTGGATTCGGGGTAGCGGAGCGGATCCGCACCTCGGTCTCCTGCTCAGCGCCCGCCGTGGAATCAAGCTCCGTCGGCCACGAATCCGGTGTCGCTGACCTCCAGGCAGCCGAGAGACTCGTGCGTCGAGCTTCCACATCGACTGGCCGTTCTCGTTTTCGTGGATTCGGGATAGCGGAGCCGATCTCTCCTCCTCGGGCTCGTCGCGGACCGACAGATTTCTTCGATTCAACAACACCGAGTTCGAATTTCGTTTAGGTGAGCCAAGCTAGAACTCAAGTACTCGTCCTCTCTGGTGTTTTTTTTGCGTGATTTTCTGGGGATTTTTTCTCATTTGATTTTCTGGCTTTCTAATCAGTACTGCGCGTGTTATGTAGGTTTTGCAGGTCATCTGGGTACAAGGACTAGCAATTTTGGTTGAGATTCTGGAACTGGTGAGTCTGAATCCCCATGTGTATCCATGTATCCTGTAGTTGCAAACCCTCTGTGGGATCGTCTGTTATATGTATTTTTTGTGCCTGTAAAATACATGATATATGTACTTTCGCCCTACAATCTACACCCATTGGTGTGTTGTATACAGCGATGTAGTTATCTAGGGGGGGCAGGAGGATGAGTGTTTTTGTTTCAAGGAGCATTTAATTATGTGCAGTTATACAAGTAGTTTTGCTCTTTCAAATTTGATGTCTAGCTTTGATGTGTATTTTTTACATGTAGTTTCTTACAGATATGCAAGGGGCACACTATGATTTCTTTTCCATGCAAGTCTCTCCTCTGATTTTTCTTGCATTTGGTAGCAAGTAGGATATTCTAGACTTAGATATCATGTAGGTTCTCATACAGATTTGTTGTAGCCAATTGAATACTTGTTCGTTTGACTAGTTACTTGAACTACTTGGAGTACGACACCTGTGTTTTTTGTGGTAGCATGTAAGTTTTGACACAATTTTTGTGTGCATGTAATTATCAATATTTGCATGGTTTTGGGAGAGTTAACAAACATAATTTGTTCATGTAATTATCACTTTCATTTTCTGTGGTTTTCAGCATGTTCTAGTGTTGCTTAGTTGTTTTTTCAAATGTTAGCATGTAAGTTCTCATCCATAATTGACGTATCTACTGGAATACTAGATGATGATTCCCCTCGTACCTAGGAGACGTTCGAAGACACCCAGGAGTTCGGCCAAGCCTGGATCCAAGTTCAAAAGGTTGAAGCAAAGGCTGCAAATGAAGGCTAGAGTCCCAGACGAACCAGTAGACCCACGTCTAGAAGATGATATAGAGGATGATGAGGCTCATGCAGTTGAAGCTCCACCCCAACAAACGGACGATGCCCCACCCCCTCAACCTGATTATGAAGACCCACATGATGAACAAGTTGGGCAGGAAAATAAAAATAAGGTACTGCAAGTGTCGAGGGGTGGACTCGGCAAATCCCTGGGTTGTGTACCCCGGGTTGATTGATGGGGAGAGAGATGAGCGCTGGTGATCACGACGGCTGACAAGCAAGGCGTTTACCCAGGTTCAGGCTCCCGGAGGATAACACCCTACTTCCTGCTTGTCTGGTTATTGATGGTGAGTTGTGGCTACAATGGCGAGATGGCAATCTCGCTAGGGTTTGTGTGGCGGCTATGAGCGTACCCTAGAACGAGGGACCCTCCTAGCCTTTATATGGTAGGCTAGGTCTCGGGTGAACGGTGTTGATGGCACTTACAAGATAGGCATGAACCTCACGACCTAGTCAACTAACTTGGGCCGCAGGTGTCCTTGCTGGGCTTTCCTTGGGCTTTTATAGTCTTGGCGTGACCCAGGTACCTTCACCGTGGGATAGTCGAAGGGTAGCCCCACGACAGGAGCCCCCGAGTGCTTGGTCGAATCGTAGAGTCGGGCAAAGGACTCCTTTCGCCTGGGCACGCCTTCGAGTTCCTGAAAGGAACAAGTAAAATTAGTCGACTCCAGCCGTCCAGGGCTTATGGAGGATTCCTTAGTCAAACTGTCGACTCCAGGGTAAAATACTGTGAGTATGGCCTTAGTCGGTGATTTTTCGACTGCTATTGTTCTGAGTCACTCGGGAGCGCGAACAGCGCTCCCGATGGGAGTAGCCCCGAGATTAAGCTGAATTGCTTGCAATTGAGGTTAAACTCAATTTTTCTTCAGTCGAAAAGCCTGCTCCCGATGGGAGTAAAGAGGGGACTCGACTTGGAGTCGCGACTGGCTTTGTGTGACTTACTGTGTATTCGGCCGGTTTGGCTTACTGCACGAGTTTGTTCAGCACTTGGAGCTTACTAAATGCTCTTGCACTCGAATGAAATGTTCGAGTTCTCAATCAGCTCGTTGGCTTACTGTACGAACTTATTCAGCTCTGAGAGCTTACTGAATCTTCTTGCACTCGAATGAATGTTCGAGTTCTCCATCAGCCCGTTGGCTTACTTCCTACGCCTTCGTGGTTGACGTCAGTGCTGACGTTTTTGATGCACTCTGTGTCCGATGGGACGTGACAGTGCGGTCCCACTGTCAGTATTGACTGGAGACAGCGGTTGCCGCTTTTTTCTGACCGTTGGGCGCGAAAATTTCGCGGTGTGATGATGGCGCCTTGATTCCCGCGCGTAGTGGGCGGCGTGGCCGGCGACGGTTGCTATCTCCGCGCGACACGTGGACGGTCAGACGCTGTTGCGGAGAGCGGTTTCAGCAGGGACGGCCAGGATTGACTGACCGCGCGGTATATAATTTTCACCGCGGCGGTGAACAGTTCATCCATCCCCATTCTGTCATCGTCTCCACTGCTTCTGTTCCGCCATTGTTGCGCTGCGTGCTCTCTGCTCCTTCTCCCCTCCATGAGCAAGGTCGCGATGAAGAGGGGGAAGCCTGGTTCTGGCGCCGTCGCCGCCGCCGAGGCGAGCGTGATGAAGAAGCCCGACGGCGACTGGGTCAAATCGTCGGTGAAGAAGGCCGACCTCGAGGCCCTCCGCGCGCAGGGGCTGCTGCCGCCGGTAGACCAAGCGACGGTGCGCGCTCCTGGGAAAGAGGTGTTCCCCGCTCCTCGCGAGGGGGAACGCGTTTGCTTCGTGGATTTCCTTCCGCGGGGTTTCGGGTTCCCCCTCCACGATTTCGTCCGTGGTCTCTTGTATGCTTATGGGATTCAGATCCACGATCTGACTCCCAATAGCGTCTTGAGCATCGCGAGCTATTTCGTGCTCTGCGAGTGCTTCCTGGGAATCGCACCCAACTGGCTGCTGTGGAAGTCGCTATTCCTCGTGAGGAGGAACGTGGGGAAGAGCAAGCAGGTGTACCCAGTCGGCGGCTTCGGCATCCAGGTGCGTGGCGACACCTCCTACTTCCAGATGAAGAAGTCCGACTCCGTCCAGGGCTGGCGGAAGAAGTGGTTCTACATCAGGTGCGACCAAGCAGGGCTTCCTGAATTCGCGGCTGATCGCGAGTTGCGGAAGACGAACGCGTGGGCGCACCCGCTGTCGAAGGAGGACAGGGAGCGACTCAGCCCTTGCTGACGCTACTTCGTGGCCTTCTGAAGAGTCTCGGGCGCGAGACGGGTGGAATTCACCTCATCGCCACCTTCTTCAGGCTTCGGGTGCAGCCGCTGCGCAGTCGCGTCCACCCATGTGGGCGCGTGAGGATGCTGGCAATGAGCTTGATGATGACGCAGTCGAGTCGAAGGTGAGGAGCATCACTAGTCTCCGAGCCGCTGACCCGTGCAACGTCAAGTGCCCAGTCGAGCCATATGGGCCTAATAATCCTGTGCCTGAGGTGAGCTTCGTTTGCTTTGTCTTGTATCTTCTTCTGTCGAATCCTTTTGCTTACTCGAACGCTTCATTTTGCTGACAGGGTCGTTCGAGCTACGTCAGTCTCCTCCGTTGATGGAGAATGGACCTCATGAAGAGGCAGAGTTCCCTGAGGACGAGGTTGATGACGATGAAGTTCCCTCCGCCACCTCTCCGAGTGAAGAGTTGGAGGAGGATGATGAAGACGAGGAGCCGCTGCGGAAGCGGCAGAGGCGAAAGGGTGGCGACTCTGGTTCTGCCTCGTCGCCTGTGAAGGAGGCGGGTGTGAACGAGGAAGAGACGAGCGAGTCCTCTTCGGGTGCTAGGCACCCGAGTGACCTGGCTGAACCTTTGGTCGTGCCTCCACTCGGCTCTGCACCGCCGACCGAGTTCGCGAGGATGGCCTCCGTCTCCTTGGGAAGTGAAGATGATGATGTCGTCAGGTTAGTCGCATAACCATTGCTTTGTTTTTGTCGAGTGTGCTTTTTCACTTGCGGGTCCTTGAATTGAGTTCTTGTCACAGCGACCGTACTGGCGCTGCTGTTTCTTCCCCTCGTGAGATGGAGCACACTTCTGCTCCCATGATCGAGCAGACTGCGAGGACGACCGGAGAGGAGGCTCTGGCGGGTGACGTTTTGGCCTTGAAGGCTTCGACCTCCGCCATGCCAGAGAGGTCTGCTGATGCGACTCCGGTTGACGCTGGGCTGCTTGAGCATGTAAGTGTTCTTCGACTCCTTCTGCAAGATCTGTATCGGGTGCGCGTACAGCGCTCCCGATGGGAGTAGCCCCCGAAGATGCGCGTGACTGGAATAGTCGGGCGTAGATTGATGTCTTGTGTTTCCTGCAGCCATTTTATCGCCAGCAGATGGAGGGAGCCGCAGCCTTCGTTCGCATGGAGCAGGAGAGGGATCAGCTCCGCACTGCTCTGGAGCAAGCGAATAGTAAGTGTGAACCCTTGTGTTCGAGGGGTGCTTCGACTGCCTTTATTGCTAACTTTGCTCCGTTGATCCGTAGGCGAGAAGGAGAGCATGAAGACGCGGGTCGCGGAGCTGGAGAATCGCTGGGTGAAGCCCAAGAGCGGGAACAAGCTCGGGCTGACTGGAGAAGACCCAGGTCGACCGCTTGCTCGCACTCGCAGATGTTGTTGGAAGTAAGTTTTTCGGCTCAGTGCCTACTTTGCCTTTTTTCGACTTTGACGTCTTACGGGTGTGGATTTCTTTTGAACAGAGACTTGCGGAGGTGCTCCTCCAGAAGGGACTTCCAGCGAGAGTGTCGGCTTGGCGGAGGCTGTTGGCTTCGTCGACCGCGTCTGCGCGTATGCATCGGCAGCGCTGCAGCAGTCGACGGCGGCACTGCAGAAGTCGACGGAGGCCTTAGCGACTGTGCACCGGAATATCTTTCCCAACAAGCCGCCACCAGCTGCTGTTGACGCACTCGCGGCTCCATTCGAAGGCAATTCGAATGTCCTGGCGGACTTCACGCGCGCGCAGACGGTACGCGGCTCAGAGCTCACTTTCCAGCTGCTTCTTGGTCACCAAGTCGTAGGTGATTTTGAGAAGGTTGTCAGCGACTTCCCTCGAAGCCTGATGGCAGACCGCGTCCCTTAGCGGGTGAAAGTGCAGGCGAGCCAGTTGGCGAAGTTGGTCTCCACCTTCGAGAAGAGGATTGCTAAGATGCCGAGTTGGCTGCTAGGAAGAGCCGTTCCCAGTCGGAGTCTGTAGTGTAGACTTTTTCCTTTTAGGACTATGCTTCTGCTTTTGGGCTTGAGTCTGTAATGCACTTTATATTGTGCGAGTGAACATGCTGATGATGAAATGTGAATTCGCTCCCTCGGGGGTGCAGTCGCCGAGTCTTTTTTGATATCTGGCTTGGATGAATTATGTTGATTCTTTTCCTGGCTTGACGCTGTCAATTCTTGGCAGTCTGATATGGGCGAAGCTCCTGACGTTGCTGGAACGACTGGCGCGGACGATGAGGAGGACACCACTTCGGCTGCGCCTACTCGTCGCCGCCGTCAAGCTCCTCCAGCTCCTGTGCGAAGCGTAAATGACCAGAGAGTGATCACCTTCATGAGGAACAAGGTGGTTGAGCTCGAGTCGAAGCTGAAGAGTGCTGAGTTGGAGCTGGAGCGATTGAGGTCGCGGCCCGTTGCGCCGTTCTCCCAGCGTGAAGAGTTTCTGCTTGGCGAGATGGACTTGATCAGTCGACAGCTGCAAGGTTGGCCTTCTAGCGTTTTTGCTTCGGCTTCTGTGTCTTCCTGCTATGCTTAATGCTTGGCCTTGATGCAGATGTGAACTCTGACTTGAAGGCTGAGCAGCTTCGAGTGGACGAGCGAGTAGAGAAAGAGGCCGCCGGTGACTCACCCGAAGCGCGCCAGTTTTGGTCGAACAAATCCAGAGGTAGTATACTGGCACGAATGCTGGATCGCACCTGGCGGGCTGCTGTGCTCTTGGAAGGTTGCAGAAAAACCCTCTGGCAGATCAACAAGGTGTACTTTCCTCACAACGAGCAGCCGAATGGACTGACTGCGCTTCTGGAGAGGTTCCGTGAAGGCAGTGCGTTGAAGGAAGTCGTGCACGCTCAACTTGTTGCCGGGGCGAACGTGGCGTTGGCATACGTTCGACTGCACCGGCCTAATCTTCCATTGCACAAGGTGCTTGACGGCTTGCCTGGAGAGGGTGATATGCCGATACTCTTGCGGCTGCGCGCCAGATGATTCAGCAGGTCCAGAACTTTAGCGAGCACCTTGTAGGGCCACTTGATGCGCCAAAGGGCGAGCCTGTAGAATAAGAGCAGTAGAGTGCTGTTGCATAGCGTTAGCTTGTAAAAGAAATTTTTCCAAGTGGAAATATGAGTGTATGTATGTCGAGGTGGGGGTAGCCCCCGAGTTAGTAAATTGTATCTTGTAGACGTCTGTAAACCTGTATGGCGCAGCCCCCGAGCGGATCGAGTGCGGCCTAGGATTTTGAATTAGACTGTGCGGCGCAGCCCCCGAGTGCTTCGAGTGCAGCCGAGGTGTATCGAGTCAGACTGTGCGGCGCAGCCCCCGAGTGCGTCGGGTGCGGCCTAGTTTGACTTGGACCTGTGCGGCGCAGCCCCCGGTGCTTCGGGTGACGCCAAGGTTTTGCGAGTGACCTGTATGGCGCAGCCCCCGAGTGCTTCGGGTGGCGGCCTAGGTTTTCGAGTTGACCTGTGTGGCGCAGCCCCCGAGTGCGTCGGGTGCGGCCTAGGTTTGACTTAGACCTGTGCGGCGCAGCCCCCGAGTGCTTCGGGTGACGGCCAAGGATTTTGCGAGTGACCTGTATGGCGCAGCCCCCGAGTGCGTCGGGTGCGGCCTAGGTTTGACTTAGACCTGTGCGGCGCAGCCCCCGAGTGCTTCGGGTGACGGCCAAGGATTTTGCGAGTGACCTGTATGGCGCAGCCCCCGAGTGCTTCGGGTGGCGACCTAGGTTTTCGAGTTGACCTGTATGGCGCAGCCCCCGAGTGCGTCGGGTGCGGCCTAGGTTGACTTAGACCTGTGCGGCGCAGCCCCCGAGTGCTTCGGGTGCGGCCAAGGATTTTGCGAGTGACCTGTATGGCGCAGCCCCCGAGTGCGTCGGGTGACGGCCTAGGCTTGACTTAGACCTGTGCGGCGCAGCCCCCGAGTGCTTCGGGTGGCGGCCTAGGTTTTTGAGTTGAACCTGTATGGCGCAGCCCCCGAGTGCGTCGGGTGACGGCCTAGGTTTATGTTGCTTTTTGACTAAAAAAGTAAAGGGGAGAGCTTGTTCCACAAATCACTTCATTGATTTTTGCGAGCAGGCCGCCTCATTAAAACCCTTCCAGTCCCCTCAGGTACCCTGGTAAGGGAAAGAGTGCGTCTGGAACCTGCCGCTTCTTGAGATAGTACACTTTGTTACAAGGGGGAGTCGATTAGGCGTAGAAGCGGCGCAGTTGCGCCACGTTCCACGGGTTGCTGCAGACTGTCCCTGTCTTCGAGTCCTTCAGGCGGTAAGCTCCGCCGCCAATTGCCTCTGTCACGATGTATGGACCTTCCCACGGGGAGGCTAGTTTGTGCACCTTCTTCTGTTTGAGGCGGAGGACAAGGTCTCCGGGGACGAACGCTCTGGGCCGCAGTCGCCGTCCGTGATAGTTGCGTAAGTCTTGCTGATATACGGCTGTGCGGGTAAGGGCGATGTCGCGTGCTTCGTCCAGGGTATCCATGTCGTCCTCGAGTGCTTCTTCTGCCTCGGACTCGTCGTAGGCCACCACTCGGGGTGCATCGAACTTGATGTCGCATGGCATGACTGCTTCTGCGCCGTAGACCATGAAGAATGGCGTGTACTGAGTGGATCTGTTTGGCGTAGTGCGCAGGCTCCACAGCACAGACGGCAGCTCCTCAACCCAGGCGCCTGCGGCGCGCTTCAATGGTACTCGCAGGCGCTTCTTGATGCCCTTGCAGACTAAACCATTGGACTTTTCGACTTGCCCGTTGGACTGCGGGTGCGAGACAGATGCGTAGTTGAGCTTGATGCCTTGCTCGGAGCAGAAGTCCTTGAACTCTTCGGCTGTGAAGTTCGTGCCGTTGTCGGTGATGATGCTGTGTGGCACTCCGAACCTGAAGATGATCGACCTGATGAAGTTAACTGCGAGGAGGCAGTCGAACTTGTGATAGGCACGGCTTCGATCCACTTCGTGAACTTGTCGACTGCCACCAGGAGATGCGTGTGTCCTCCTGGCGAGGACTTCTTGAGTGGACCCACCATGTCGAGCCCCCATTGAGCGAAGGGCCAGGCAAGTGGGATGGTCTTTAGTGCTGAAGCTGGTGCGTGCGGCTTGTTGGCGAACTCCTGGCAGCCGAGACATTTCCTCACGAGTTCTTCTGCGTCTTGCATTGCGGTGGGCCAGTAGAATCCGGCTCGTAAAGCTTTGGCCACTAAGGCTCGACTGCTGGCGTGGTGCCCGCAGATGCCAGCGTGGATCTCGAGTAAGATGGCTTGACCGTCGACTGGGTCGACGCACCTTTGGAGACTCCTGAGATGCTTCGCTTGTATAGCTCCCCCTTGATGATGGTGAAGCCTTTCGAACGGCGAATAATGCGCTTGGCTTCGACTGAGTTGACTGGCAGTCTCTGGTGCAGCATGTACGCCAGATATGGGCTCGTCCAGGTGGGCTCGATGAGCAGAACCTCCATTGGCTCCTTCTCTTTGCCTGGCGGGTCGGCGGTGCTCGTTGATGGTGTGGAGGATCCGGGCGTGGGTCGAAGTTTGACAGACCGCTGCGTGATGCGCTCAAGGAAGACGCCGGGTGGCACCTGCGCCTTGTCTGAGCCCAGGTTGGCGAGGGCGTCGGCTTCCTCGTTGCTTTCGCGGCCGATGTGCCGCAACTCGCAGCCGTCGAAGGTGCCCTCCAGCTGGTTGTACAGGTCTCTGTAGGCGATCATGTTGTCGGCGATGGCGTCACAGGCCTTCATGGTTTGCTGCACGACGAGGTAGGAGTCGCCGTAGATCATGAGGTGAGTGGCGCCGCAGTTCTTGGCCATTCGCATGCCATGGATTAGGGCTTCGTACTCAGCCTCGTTGTTGGAGGGTGTTGGGAAGTCCATCTGTAGCACGTACTTCAGCTTGTCGCCTTTGGGGGAGATGAGGATGACTCCTGCCCCGGCTGATCTGAACTTTTTGGAGCCGTCGAAGTACATTGTCCATGCGTTGGACAGGTCGGGGACATCTGGCAGCTGGGCTCTATCCACTCGGTGGTGAATTCTGGGAGCACTTGGGCCTTGATTGACTTCGGGTGAGCGTATTTCAGCCCCCAGGGTCCTAGCTCGACGACCCACTTAGCGACTCGTCCTGTCGCGCATTGGTTGGTCAGGATGTCGGAGAGCCCGGAGGAGCTTACCACCGTGATCGGGTGCTCGGAGAAGTAATGGATTACTTTCCTTGAAGTCATGAAAACTCCGTAGGCCAGCTTCTGGTAGTGCGGGTAGCGCTGCTTGGACAGGGTCAACACCTCGCTAAGGTAGTAGACGGGTCGCTGAACAGGGTAACTGTGTCCTTCTTCTTCTCGTTCGACTACGAGTACCGTGCTGACCACCCTGTTTGTGGCTGACACGTAGAGGTATAGCGGCTCGTTCTCCAGTGGAGCCACCAGTACTGGGGAAGTCGTGAGTGTTTTCTTGAGTTGGTCGAACGCGACTTGCGCTTCTTCTGTCCACTCGAACTTGTCTGTCTTTTTCATCAGTTGGTAGAAAGGCAGGGCCTTTTCTCCCAACTTACTTATGAACCGGCTGAGAGCTGCGACTCGGCCGGCTAGGCGTTGCACCTCGTGAAGCTTGGTCGGTGCTGGCATTGCGAGTATGTTTTGCACCTTCTCAGGGTTGGCTTCGATTCCTCTTGCAGAGACGAGGTACCCAAGCAGTTCTCCGGCTGGCACGCCGAAGACACACTTGTCTGGGTTCAGCTTGATCTGATACTCGTCGAGGGCGGCGAAGACCTTGCGGAGGTCGGCGATGAGGGTGTCCTCCTTGCGGGTGGTGACGACGATGTCGTCGACGTAGACTTGGACGATCTGCCCGATGAGCCCTTTGAGGCATGCTTGCATTGTGCGCTGGTACGTGGCACCAGCGTTCTTCAACCCGAAGGGCATCGTCTGGTAGCAGAAAACGCCGTCGGGTGTGATGAATGCTGTCTTCTCCTCATCGTCGACGTTCAGTCTGATCTGCTGGTAACCTGAGTAGGCGTCCAGGAAGGACAGGCGTTCGCAGCCTGCAGTCGAGTCGATGATCTGATCTATCCGCGGGAGCGGGAAATGGTCCTTGGGGCAGCATTTGTTGAGGGCGGTGAAGTCGACGCACATGCGGAGTTTCTTCGTCTTCTTCTTCTCCACTAGGACTGGGTTGGCGACCCAGTCCGAGTCCTTGATCTCTCGGATGAACTTGGCATTCAGCAGTCGATCGATTTCTCTGCTGATTTCGTCTCGCTTGGGCCCGGAAAAGCGTCGCATGGCCTGTTTGACGGGTCTGGCGTCCTTGTGGACCTTTAAGGAGTGCTCGGCGAGGTTCCTGGGTATTCCTGGCATGTCAGAGGGTTGCCATGCGAAGATTCTCCAGTTCTCACGTAGAAACTCGACGAGCGCGCCTTCCTATGCGGGAGTCAGACTCGACGATACTTTGACCGTCTTGCTGGCGTCAGTCGGGTGGACCTGATGGGTCGTTGTGTCGTCAGCCGCGTTGAAGGCAGCGTCCTTGGCTGGTTTCTTGCGGGCTGGGAAGATGGTCTTGTCGTTGTCGACTGCCATTGCCTCGAAGTGCTCTTCGACTCCGAAGAATTCGGAGATCTTGCTGAACTCGCGGTCGCAGCTGTTGGAGCGGTCGAAGTCGCCGTGCACCGTGATGACGCCCTTGGGTCCAGGCATCTTGAGCATGAGGTAGGCGTAGTGAGGTACCGCCATGAATCTGGCGAAGGTTGGGCGCCCGAGTATCGCGTGGTACTGCGACTTCCAGTCGACTACCTCGAAGTCGATCGACTCCCTCTTGAAGTTTTCGGGTGTGCCGAAGATGACGTCGAGTGTGATCGTTCCCATGGGCGTGACTGCTTGCCCTGGTACTATGCCATGGAAGGTGGTCTCTGATGCCGCCAAGTCCGTCGTTGGTCTGTTTATCCTTCTGAGGGTGTCGGCAAAGATGATGTTAATGCCACTGCCTCCATCCATGAACACCTTTTTCAGGGTGTAATCTCCGATCAGAGCTTCGACTACCAGAGCGGCGTGCCCGGGTCGTGGTACTGCAGGCGGGTGATCTGCTCTGGAGAAGTGATTGGTGTCTCTGACCCTCTCAGGTAGTCGGGTACTGCAGGTGGACAGGTGATGGCTTGGAAAACTTGGCGAGTGATGATCTTCTGGGTCCTGTTTGAGGGGCGCCCCTTCTGTATCATGTTGAGTTGTCCGCGTGCCGCTGGATATGCGTCCTGGATCACGGTGGGGCATCTTGCTGCGGCTGCTGCTGCTGCTGCAGAAAGGCTCCCGCCGCCTGTGCTGGATTGGCGACTGCGGGTGCTGCCTGGATGGCTAGCTGCGCGGCTGGCTGCGCTGCGGGTGCTGGAGTGACTATCTTCTGCATGGCTTCGTATATTTTGCGTGCCTTTCGACAGTCCTTCAACAGGTGGTTGGATCCCCACTTGCCCGTTTCCGGGTTCCTGAACATGTGGTGCCTGCAGGGTTGTTCCAGCTCTTCCGCTGGGCTTAGGTGCGTTTCTGCCACTCGCGTTTATGGCCTCCGTCGCTGCGGTAGCTGCTGCCGCCGCTTCGGTTGTACTGCCCCTGGCTGTATTGGCGACTCTGGTCACCGCCGCTTCGACTGTACTGTGCATGGTGTATTGGCGACTGCTGTCGCGCGCTTCATCCTCACGGGGGGTTTGGAATCCCGCCGCTACTAGCTCGATTGAGTCGTTGCCGTTGTAACGCGGCTTCTTCTTGTGGCGCCCTTCTCGCCAGTTGCTTGGTCCGGCTTCGTCCTTCGGGAGTAGTGTGAACTATTGCGGACCGAGTCCTCTCCGTCTGCCCACTGGTTTGCTATCTTCATGACCTCGATCATGTTTTTCGGCCGGAGCCTACCAAACTCCTCGCGGAGGTCGCGGCGGGAGACGCCGTGCATGAAGGCATCCATCACTCGGTCCTCCGAGGCGGTCTCCATGGTGTTGCGGAGCAAGGTCCAACGCTGGATGTATGACCGGAGCGGCTCGTCTCGTCCTTGCTTGCATGCTTGTAGCTCGACGAACGTCGTCGGTCTCGAGTACGTCCCCAGGAAGGATTTAACGAAGGCTTCCGCGAACTCGTCCCACGTCCTGAAGGCGTTCTTGGGTTGAGTGTTGAGCCACCCGCGTGCAGAGCCCGTGAGCATCAGCTGGATGTACTGCATGGCCGTAGTCGAAGTACCGCCCTGGCAGCTGCAGGCTATGAGGTAGTCTTCTAGCCAGAGTCTCGGGTCCTGCTTCCCGTCGTACTTGACTGCTTCTGCCGTGAGCTTGAAGCCCTTGGGCATTCTTGTGTCGCGTATGTTGAAGCTGAAGCATGCGGCGCCGCACGGCTCGTAGTCGCCGTCGTTGCGGTCGTAGTCGAAGTTGGACGTGCTGTCGGCCGCTGGATGCGGCTGCGGTCTACCGTCCTTTGTGTGATGACGTTGCGGAGGTCTTCACCTGGCTGCGGTTGTCGCAGTTGTCTTGTCGCCGGGGCTGCGAGTGCTGCGGGCTCGTGGTCGCGGCGATCTCGATCTTCTCGCGCTTTTTCTGTCGGCGCCTTGTTTACCAGTGCGTCTTCGAGTGCCTTGATAGACATGATCTGCTGCTTGTGGAGGAGAGCGCGCGAGTCGCCCTCAGGCGGCTGTGTCAGCCGCAGGTATGTTTCGACTGCCATGAGTGCGGCTCCGGGTGTCTTGGGGACGGGTATTCCGTCTGCGTCTTCTATGTATGATGACTCGAGGTTGCGGGTGACTCTAGCGCGGTCGACCTCCGTCATCAGGGGCACGCGGGCTCTGTGGCGCCTTGCTCCTTGCGAGACCTCTGTTGAGGCAGTGAACGAGTAAGCGGCCCTCCTGGCGCTCGACGCGTCGGCCTCCTCCTTGCGTCGGAGGAGCTCGGCCTTCTCTGCGCGGAGTCGTTCGCCTTCCTTCCGCAGCAGGTACTGGACCGCCATAAGGTCCTCCCGGGGTGCATCCGGTGGGGGGTATGTGCCGTCCTCGACGTGCTTCAGGGCTTTGATTGCCATGTCGCGGGTGATGGTGAGTCGCGTCACCTGGTCCGGCATGACCACCTCCAGTGGGTATGCGGGTTCGTCGTCGTTGCCCTGCGGCCTCTGGCCGATCATGAAGACTTGCGCGGGGTAGATCTGGGCAGTGGGATGGGTGCTGCCACTGCTGCTTCCTTCGTCCGAGCCGTGCTCGGAGCTGAAAATGGGTGCGACGTGGTGGACACCACAGTCGCCGCCGAGGCTCCTTCCCTGGAGTTTCGCGACCTTCGCCGCGGACGTGAGGAGTGATGTCGCTGTCGTCGACGTGGGCGCGATTGGCTTGTTGACGATCTTGCGAGTCGATGGAGACGCGAGTGGCGTGGATGAGAACGGCGCGACCTTCGTTGCGCGCGAAGGCGTGGTCGACGTAGTCGAAGTTGATGCAGATCTTGGCCTTGCCAGCGACGCGATCGAGGTAGTCGAAGTAGACTCGACCCGCGCGGTGGTCGGCGTAGTCGTAGCAGATGCGATCTCCGTGGTAGCCGGAGACGCTGGTGGCGCGGCCGCGTTGGGCGCGATCTCTGCCGCAGCGGAGGCGGTCGGAGTAGTCGAGGCGGACGCGATCTTCTCAGCAGTCGAAGATGCTGTCGCCGCAGTCGCAGCAGATGCGATCTCCGCAGCAGGTGGGGGCGTGGTTGGCGCAGCCGCGGCAGATGCGGGTGCCACCGCCGCAGGCGGTGCGATCGCCGTGGATCTGAGTACTCCACAGCTGTCTACGAAGTAGTGCATGGTACCGAAGGTGAGGCACATACCTACGTGCAGATCGGCGTACACCGAGCGGTGGGCCGGCGGGTGGAAGGTGTACTCGAAGGAGCCGAAGCAGATTGGCTCCTTGGTGATGCAGACGTCGGTCTTCAAAGTTGATGGAGCCGGTGCGACCATGGTTCCAGCGCTCGTTCTTTCCCACAGACGGCGCCAATTGACGAGGGGTGGACTCGGCAAATCCCTGGGTTGTGTACCCCGGGTTGATTGAGGGGGAGAGAGATGAGCGCTGGTGATCACGACGGCTGACAAGCAAGGCGTTTACCCAGGTTCAGGCTCCCGGAGGATAACACCCTACTTCCTGCTTGTCTGGTTATTGATGGTGAGTTGTGGCTACAATGGCGAGATGGCAATCTCGCTAGGGTTTGTGTGGCGGCTATGAGCGTACCCTAGAACGAGGGACCCTCCTAGCCTTTATATGGTAGGCTAGGTCTCGGGTGAACGGTGCTGATGGCACTTACAAGATAGGCACGAACCTCACGACCTAGTCAACTAACTTGGGCCGCAGGTGTCCTTGCTGGGCTTTCCTTGGGCTTTTATAGTCTTGGCGTGACCCAGGTACCTTCACCGTGTGATAGTCGAAGGGTAGCCCCACGACAAAGCCTTTCTGCATGTTCATAACTATTTGTTTTTCAGTCTTTATTACATGTAGAAATATTTGGTATATGCAATGGAAACTCAAATATGTATGTTTTTTACTTGTCAGAGCGATACATTCAACAGGGCATCTCCAATGAAGATTTTCAGGGTTTGCAAAGGGTTCACAGATAAGCTGCAAAAAATCGTAGTTGATGCAGATCTCGGAGAGATACTTAAGTGGAGGTGCTCCAAGTTGGTTCCTGATCTATGTAAATTCTTGATGGGGTGCTTCGACCCAGAGTTGCGTGTGCTCGACTTTGGTGACAGGGGAAGGATTCCTGTTACCTTGGACTCTGTTGTCAAAGTTCTTGGGGTGCCCATGGGCAGGATCCTTATGTCTTACCACATGGACACTGTGGCAAAAAGAATAATGTTGGACATGTTTGGGATCAAGGATAACAAGCAGCCATCGCTTGCATTTCTTGAGAAAGAGCTAGGACCGGAACACCCAGCTGATCACATTTTTCTGAGGAAGTTCTGCATATACTTGACATGCTCTGTATTCGCTCCAACTACTGCTACTGGTATTAGCCCAAGATGCTACCCATCCTTTATCAACACAGAAGATATCAGGAGTCTAAACTGGCCAAAGTTCATCATTGATATAATGATCGAGACGGCTAGAGCAAAGGGCAAGAAAAACTGGTTCAAGGCTTGCATGCCATACCTTATGGCCAGTTCCTGTTTTCTTCATTTTCTTTGTTGTTCCAAAATTCGTTCTGTCTGCTTTTCTTTCTAGCTATTGGCCCTCTTTATACATCCTGTGGATATTATTAAGATGTATCTTTTTCCTTTTCTATCACAGGTCTTATATGTTGATTCGTTGGAAACTGAAGCCATAGATGTGCCTGAAGACGGGACTCGAATATGTGCATGGACCAACAAGTTGGTTAGGCTTGCGGTTGAGATGGATACAAACAGTGACGGGTCATTTGGGAAGCTACCTGTAAGTTTTTTTTTCTAGCAATAAATTTTTTCTGCTTAACACGACTAGCTGTTTGTTCCAGCTAAACAGCAAGCATTCATAATTAATATCTGAATTTGTTTACATCTTTTTCTTTTTTTTCTTGTTCAGTTGAAGGCATGTTTCAGGATCAAGATTAGCTTATTCTCCGCAGAACCGTCAGTCTTGGACATGTTCATTAAAACCCATGCCCCGGGTGATTACACCGAAGATGTAAGATACCATATTTTTTTATACTCTTTGTTCTTTCTTTTTTTCAAAAGTTTCATGATTTTCTTAGTATGTAGTTTTCTCGACAGTAATGTTTAAACTACTGAAGGTTCCATTTTAAACTAGATGATAACTCCATGTCAGTTTCCACATGTATTTTTTATTTTTCCAGCATGCAATGTTTCTGTTTTACTGAATACACTTTTCCGTTTTTAAAATTTGAAATTAGATGTTTTTTAATTGTTAATAGTACTGAAGTGGAACTTAGATCCAACTAGATTTAGATTTTTACAGTGCAAAATTTTCAGTGTTGTTAGTCGGGTGCTAACTGAAGTTTAATAATTATGGAACAGGAAATGGCAAAATACAGAGGAGCTCTCGCAGAGATGTGCACTGCTTTTGAGGATGGGCTTGCACAATTCTTGAAGAACATGTCAAGCATAGATCCAAAGGCCCAGGTACTTGACGAGGAGAAACATGAAGCGCGGCATCACAGCAATAGAACAAGACGCGGAAAGAACAAACACACCTCAATAATGACAGCGCAAGGAGTTACCAGAGAGAGGAATGATGAGCTCAGATGGGAACGAACACTGATACACATGATGCTGATGCTACTGTAATTCTGCAAAAGGACACTGGGAAGAGTAAACAAAGTGATGACAGCTTACATGCTGAGATGGAAATGAACAATGCTACACACGAAGCTCATGCTACTGCAATTCTGCAAAAGGACACCAGGAAGAGGAAGCAAATTGATGAGAGTTCTCCTGCTGAGGATGGAATTTCTAAGAAGGCCAAATCAGATCACGTTCTTCAAAGCGAGCCACTGGAAACAAATGAAGATGGCTTGCAGCAGAAAGGGGAGGAAAATGTACAAGCTACCATCCAACCTGGTGAGCCAAACTGCAGCCCGATGACTTCTAAACGCGGCACATGTGTAGCAGCTCTTGATAGTCCAACTCGCAGGAGACCAATTACTAGATCCATGTCCCCGCTTAAACCCCCATCAACTTCTAGTAGCAAGGATAGCCCTAAGCCCATGTGGGCTGTAGGTACCAGTGGCCCCGTGTGGGATGCAAGTACCAAGGGCCCTGTGTGGGATGTAGGTACCAGTAGCCCACGAAGGCAAACTCGTTTTGGTACGGCAAAAATACCCACAAGCAGATTCGTGGGCATGCAGTCTCCAAACAAAGTGGATGCTCAGCAAGGACAATCAACTTTGTCTTTATCAAAGGATAGCACTTCCAGGAAGCTTGACCTTGAGTTTCGGAGCACGGACTCACCTAAAGAAATGGAGGAGCAGAGAAGACGGAGAGAACTGATAGATGACTGCCCCTCTTTTGACCTTGGTTTTGACGAACCTGCTAAGGTTGATGCAGCTGACCAACATACAACTGTTGGCGAGGAAGAGCCTATCATAATTTCAAGCAATGAAAGTGGAGATTCATTTGATAAAATCTTCGCTACCATCGATATGCCTACCAGGACCCCAGTGATTGATAAGGCCAAGAGGATAGAAGAATCTACATCGTCACCTGTTGCGCCGAATAGTTACACTCCAGTTCCGCAAGCACATCAAAGGAGGGTTGTCAAGACAGTCGAGGCTCAGAAGTCGCCATACATGCAAACCGGGAAAAAACAAGTTGTACCGAAAACAACAGTGGAAGTCTACAACATGATTTGTTCATATGGTGGCAGATCTAAACACCCATTAAACGAAGAAAAAATCATTGATTATGGTGACTGGTTTATTTACCTGCGAGATTTGGCAAACTCTGTCAAGCCCACTGGGTGGCTCAGCAACTCGACATGCGAACTCGCCTTGCATGTTCTTTCAAAGGAATTGGCTAAACAGAAGAAATGCGTGATGCCACTTAGTATTGGGGTGAGTTTTTAATACCTTACATTCCATTAGGTCATTCATCCCTACATGTTCTTTTTCCTTTTCTCATTAGTGATGCTTACTTCTCCCCCAATGGCTGTGTATGCAGACCAAGCTCAGGAATCCAGCATGCATTCATGATCAAGCAGTCCAGAGAACATTTCAGTTTTCCCCAACAAATCGGCTAGATCATAAGGAATTGGTCAGTTCTGAAACTTTTTCATTCTTTGCTTGCTTTTATACATTTTTCAGACCTACCACACCTCTGTTTGTGCTAGCATATAAGTTGTCATAATTATTGCGCATGTAATATATCACTATGTGCCTGATTTTGGAGAGTTCACACAGATTTTTTGTTCTTGTAGCATGTAAGTTACTATATTTTAGTTGCTCAATTGTTATGATTGTTAGCATGTATGTTCCCATCCATAATTGATGTAGCTCCTGGATTACTGGATGTGAGGTTTTTTTCGGTGTATAAAGCACATGTATATGTTTACAGACTACATGTAGATTTCTGGGTTGGTAGGTGTTTTAACTTTTGGCATGTGGGGTGTATTTTTTTAATTAAAATACATATCACTATCAAAACAAGCACTTGTCAAAAAAAGTTGATATGTTTTCCTGAAGTTTCTGTTTGTAGTTTACTCACCCATAATGTATAAATTTGATGGAAACTCCATGTATAGGCTCCATATAATTTAGATAAAAACACCATTGTACTCTCAGTAACACCATGTACAGGCTCCATATGGTCTTTTTATGGATGTATTTTTTTAATGTTCATCCATTATTTTTGTCAATAAAAATACTAACATCAGGGGCATTTTTAAAAATGGTGCAGTTAATGTTTTCCATTCTCCAAAACCTCTCGCCCAAGTCCACAGAGTTTACTGGCCACTACTATCTCATAGTGTTGAATCTGAAGGCAGGAAGGTTTGAAGTTATGGATTCATTGAGGGCAGAAGGTACCCCTAGCCTGAAGTCAGATGTCACGGCCATTGTGGGCTCAATCAAGCACCTGTGGGGCGAAAACTACAACCAATCAAAAATAGATATCTCCAGATACAGAACTCAGTACATTTCTACTCCTATGCAGAAAAATAGGTAAATTACAGCTCAAATGTCACTTCTTCCTTCTGTACCCTATTTCCCGTCGCACCCCTACATGATTTTTTTGTGCAATCAAGGGTTGTTCTATTCATTGACCACTTTTTTATTTTCTTGCTGGCAAGTCACGACTGTGGATACTTCATGCTCAAGTTCATTGAAAGCTGGGATGGCAGGAGACTGGTACAACTTTTTAGTCATACGGATATCCCAGCAGCGAGGAAACTACAGTTGCTTAAATTGCTAGAGCGCGAAGATAATAAGATTGCATGGCACAGTTTATTGTTCTCGAATTGAGGAGGCAAGTGGTGCATTTTTTTGCTATGCCTACACTCTATCTAGCTTTTTGCATGTACTTCTCTGTCTTATATAGCATTCTGATGTAAATAACTTTGTGAATCTATCACGCAAATTTTTTTTACCCCTTGAATGCAACACAGGACTAAACCAACTAGCTGTTTGTAGAACACTTTAGATACTTCCTGTTTTTCACCATGAAATACATAAATAGGTCTGTTACATTGTAGCATTTAATTTTGAGGCAACACAAATACATCCAGAACCTAAAGTGGACAACAAATCTCAAACCATATTTCGCAATAAATCCTGCTCCATGGGTTCAGGGCCAGGAGTGAGCTTCGAGGGGCAATTGCCCGAAGTATGATGTATTGAACCACACACAGAACACTTCACAGGTTTCTTGGCCTTCAGATGAAGACCTGACTTCTTTCTTTTCTCCCCTGGACGCCCTCTAGATGTAGTTGTTGTAGGATCCCTGATACCTTCACCATCAACATCAGGAATCTCCACTTCAGGTGTCCCACCCTCAGTTGGGTTAGCTTTCTTCTTGTTTTTCCGCTTCGCTGATTCTGATACTTTCATAGATTTGAGTGCAGTGACTAAGTCACGCATGTACTTATCAGCAAGTGCCGTCGCTTTGTCTGATGTACATGCAAGTTTCGCAACATCTGTGAAATCATTGCATAGTGTCCCATAGCGTAGAAGGTTCTTCTCCTTGTTGGTCAACTTTCTGTCAGTTGGCACCTCAGGCAAGTCAATTTTACTAGCCACAATGTCGTCCTCAGGCGCTGTCCACCTAGGGAGAATATAATGTGCCGGTATAGAATCAGTTGCACCGAGTTGCACCATGACCCTCATTATATGGCAACACAACAGCCCGTCCCTGTTGAATTTCGAGCACTCGCAAATGTAAGTTGCCTCATCTGTATTAGCATCCACCCTGTAACTCCTCCTCCCATACCCAAAAACAGACCCTCTAATTGGAACAACATCAAATATTTGCCCACCAGCATGGTTGGCATTATATGATGTAATTTTCCTTAGCTCACCACGGAAACGCAAGTATATTTATCGTGTATAAACCTCCAGTGCTTGCTTCTCCAGAGGGTAATCTGACCAGACCCTAAGTACCTTATCTTCTATTTCAAATTCAGAAGCATCATCCGCAACTTCTATCTTCTCCTGTAGTTTCAGATATTGTAGGAAGAAATGTGTGATGCTATTGTTTGGGGTAACGTATTTCTTCAGAACTGCATTGAAACCCTCACTACGGGAAGTAGTCTGAAGGAAGGGGAAAAAGCGATCCCTGAAGTAAGCTGGAACAAAAGTAGTCCGCAGATCGTAAAGATCTTGCAAGTGGGTATTATCTCCAACATTATTCTTCAAGATCATCGCTGCCCACCTCATCTCAAATTCATCTTCAGTCATGCTGTGATCAATTGTTTCATTTAGCTCTTGACGTAGTTCCTCATGTTTTGACATAAAGTTCCCCAAGACGCTCTGCGCATTTTGCATGATATGCCAGCGACAATTCCTGTGGCATGCATCTGGAAATGCTACCAAAATGGCACTCCTCATGGCTCCATCTTGATCAGTAATGAAATTCTGTGGCTGAACACCATCCATAGCCTCAAGGAACGCCTCATAAAGCCATACAAAATCAGCCACTGTCTCATTCCGGAGGAACCCACACCCTAGCTGAATAGAGTGGCCGAACCGGTTTATCCCAATGAAAGGCGCAAATGGCATTTTGTATTTATTAGTCATGTAAGTGCTGTCAAACGACAAACAGTCATTGTATGTCTTGTATGCTGTCCTTGCTGCCCCATCAACCCAGAAGATACGGTCTGCACTGTTAGCATGGTCCTTATGTATTTTGTAAGTGAAATCTGGATCATCTTTCTGAATTAGCTTGAACTGTTCAACCAGCATCTTCATGTCCTTGTTTGTGGTCTCTTCATCAATGGTAGCCATGTAGTTGCTAACATCCTTCTTAACATATGGAACATTTGCTAGCTTGACATACAACTCAGCCATAATTGACATCACCCTGCCAGCAGATAGGTTAACCTTATGTAACAACTTTATGAACTCCTTCTCCTCTCTAGGAATGCCTCTATGTGACCTTAAGTATCTCTTCAAACTGAACTTTTTGATGCATGGATGGTTGTGTTCCTCAACAAACATGGTCACATGCCATTTCTCCCCTCTCCTCTTAACTCTTAGACGTGCCCTGCAGTCTGTCTTCTTTGTTATGCTCCGGTTTCGCTGCCTTACCGGTGGCACAGCCTGCTCATTGATGTCATCTGTTTTTCCACTTTTGTTGCACACGAATAGGCACTTGTCTTTCTGCTTGTCCACAGCTGATTGCCTAGATGTACTTGCTTTGATTGAGAAACCAACTTGCTTGGCATATTTGTTGTAATGTAGTTTTGCTTCTTGCCAACTCTCAAAGATCATGTCAGGATATGGTGTCTGGATGTTATTTTGGCTGCTAGGTGTTGACTGAACTTCATCTTCACTGCCCGAATCTTCGCTAGATAGCGTCTGCCCTGTGCCCGCGGCGGTGTCAGCAGATGTCTGTATTGGTTGTAATACAGGAACTTCTTCACCTTCTTCATGCACAACTGGCTCGCTGTCATCATCTGCAGCTGGAATGTTCAAATCAATACCACCAGCTGCAAATTCCATGACTTTTTTTTCTGCATGAAAAACCATAACTATATCAGGACACATGTTTTTATTTTTGCATGGAAAACTTCATGTATGCATAAAAAAGTACCAAGTTCTTTTTTTGTTGCTGATTTTTTTCTACACATGTTTCTGTATGCAAGCTACATTCAATTTACTATGCAACTGACATGATCCTTTTGCATTTATCACAGCCAAAACTATATGGAGAAGTCACAGGTCTAGCCAGCTAAAGGAGGAGTTTTTTGGGGGACAAATCTACATGTCTATGTTGTGCCAAGTTCCTGATCTACTAAAGGTTCCTGACCTACATGTACTTGGCCTCAAATACCAGTACTTACACTTTCCAGAACCAATACTCCTGTGCTGCTTCTATGCTACCCAGAACCAAGTGTTTTTTCAGCGAATTATGTGCTGACAGTGCAGTTTCTTCTACTATTCGAACCTTCTCTCTGACTTTTTACATCTGAAAATCTGTGGGGAATACTGCAGTATGCATTACCTGAAGGTTTTCCTGGCACTGATGCCTCCTGGAGGTTTTTCTTCTGGTTCTTCTTCCTTGCAAATCTGTTTGTTTTATCTTCAGATGGAACTTATGGGGAGTGGGAGGGGTACAGGCGTCTGTGCGATTGGTTTTACTGGAGCTTTTCTTTCATCGATTTGGGCTGCTGGAGCTGGTAGGTACAAATCTCCTACCGCCGGCTGCCGACGGCTCCTGGAGGAAGAAGGGAACGAGGAGAAGAACGAAGCAGGTAGGGTTTGCCTGGGGGGCGTCCCAGATGTACGTTTTTATATCGTTTGGCTCGTTCGTTTGGTTGTTGTGCTTCGTCCGCGTCCTGGGGCGCGTAGCCAGGAAAGGAGGAAAACGACAAAAACGAGACGCGACGTGGGCTGGATCGTTCTTTTTTCCCTTTTTGGACTGCCGGTAACGTGCTTACCTTTTTCGGGTGGGGCACTGTATAGCGCAAACCAGTAACCGGGCACCGTGTAGCCTCGTCCCTGATGAAAAACTCATACACTCCAGCCAAAGCCCTATCCAGCAAAGACCCACATACAAGTCCAGTGAAACTCTGGGTTCAAGAAATGGAATAATCCAGTTGAGTTAAAGTGATCCTTGATCTGGAGTAGCTTCTGAGAGAGAGCTTTGTTCTGTTTGCAGGAACGGATTGGACACGCGGGGATATTTCGTGTGGTCTTTTCTGGACGTGTTCGAGTTCCTGTACGGCTACCGTTCGCGCTTCGGCCTGTGCGGTGTCGACATGAATGTCGCGGGGAGAACAAGGTACATGAGGAAATCCGCACACTGGTACTCCGGCTTCCTCAACGGCAGCGAGCTGCGTCCACCATCACCGCCGAAAGCCTATACCGCCGCTTGACCTGGCTTCTTCGTTACTGCAGAAGAGAATCCGGTGTCATTTCATTTTACAATAGCCTGCAGACACTCGATGTAGTTTAAACTACGGTGCCCTCGGTTGTTTCGGTTCTTCTCTCTATCTGCGTCTTTATATGCGCAATATTTAGCTGGTGATATGTACTGTAACGCCGGCGGGCGTCGCCCTGAAAAAACCTAGGAATACAACAAAAAACAAATGACGCCAAACCTGCAGGAGTTCTGCCACTGCATTATAGAGCGAAGAGAATTTACAAACTAGGTTAACAGAGGTCAGGGTACAGGCACGGGTACCTCGGGGCAAAAAAGAGGAAGACTACTCCCAAAACACCTCTCTAACGAGGGTGACGCCGTCTCTAATCAACTGCAAAACACCATCAGAGGACAGGCTCTTGCCTTGGAACACCCTACGGTTCTTTTAATTCCACAGATTCCAAGCTACTTAAGCCGCGAAACTCGATTCCCTTTGGCGAAGCACCTTTGCCGGCTGCTAGCACACGTTGCGCCACCAGGTCGCGTGTTGCGTCAAGCCTAACATCAATCGAGTTAATTATACATTGAGAATTTATTTGCTACAAATGGACCATGGACCAAACAGCAGATCTAAATTAGTGTCAACACTCAACACTGCTTGCCAAAAGCGCAGTCCCAGAAAGATGTACACAATGAGGATAGAACGGATGGAACACTTTTTTTAGGCTATGAAATGGACAGAAAAATAATTATACACATTTTCGTTACCATGATATTCTACCATACCTTTTTTTCAAATTAAAAGATGAGCAGAGCTTTGGCCGTCAGTCAGGACTCAGGACACCGCTCAGGAGGTCGTGCTAGAAGCGGGGCTCGCGAAAGCTCCACGTACGAGCCGCGAGAGAGGGAAAGCAGTGGCCAAGAAGAGAGAATCCCTTTCGCTCACTCGAGTCCGAAGAAGTGAGCTGCCAGCTTCGACGCCTCAACCGCAGAGCAGAGGCGCCACTGTTGCCATGCCGGTGCTCACGCCGCTCATCTTCCCCTTGGCCGTCGTCGTCTTCGCCGCGACCTTAACGCCAAGGCACGCCTCCGCGCTCACCCGCCACGACTTCCCCAAGGGGTTCGTCTTCGGCGCAGGCACCTCGGCTTACCAGGTACTGTAGTACTCACATGCTTAATTCTGCACCGTCCGGCGAGCTTAATTTGTCGACAACCGTCAGGTGGAAGGCGCAGCTGCAGAGGACGGACGGAAGCCCAGCATCTGGGACACCTTCACCCACCAAGGTCCGTCCAGTCCAGACCAGCTGCAGCTGCTTTTGTAGAACTCACGCTTCAGCGATTAGTAGAAGGCCCCTTAATTGCTGTCTAATCTGTGTGATAAATTCAGAGGTTCTGAGATTTGAGTCCATGATGACAGGTTACTCGTTCGATGGATCCACAGCAGACGTTTCGGCAGATCAGTACCATCATTACAAGGTAAAGACTGACTGTGCCTGTGTTAAACTGTTGCTGGCTCTGAAATTCTGAAAGAACTCAGACAGACTGCCAATCAAGAAAATAAGTTCCTTTGGTTTAGAAAATAAACAAATCCTTTGATATCAGGAAGATGTAAAGCTTATGCACAAGATGGGTTTGGATGCATACAGGTTCTCCATTGCTTGGCCCAGGCTTATCCCTGGTAGGAAGTGTACGAGTGCAGGTAGAGCATAATATTCAGTGACAAAACTCTGACATTCAGTGACAAAATTGTGTAGATGGAAGAGGACATATCAACCCAAAGGGCTTGGAGTACTACAACAATCTGATAGATGAGCTGATACTGCACGGTATATAAATACTTTTCTGTGAAGAAATGGCATGGTGACGCATTGGATTAAAATTTCAACGAAACTTCTGTGCGTTCTGAAATATAATTTTATCTGAATTTTTGGACTATATTCAGACCAAATTCAAATTCATTTGATTGAAAAAACGATAATATTTTAGCGACAAAAATCCGAAACATTTTCCGAAAAATCCGAAATTTAGGGAATTTCGGTGGGTCCTGAATTTTATCTCTTCATGAACTTTTTCCCTGTTTCATGCAACTCATTTTTTGTTGATGTGAGGTTGAGCTGTACAAATAATTTGTTCGCTCAAATATTGACTAATCCGCATAATTCTGCTGTCATATTATGTAGGAATCCAGCCTCATGTCACCATCTACCATTTTGATCTTCCTCAGGTCCTGCAGGACGAGTATGGTGGGCTACTTAGCCCCAGATTCGTGTAAGTGCCCAAATACTACTTCAGCATCTTTTCTATAAAGAATTCTACTCCAGCACAATGTGTTAATAAATGGCATCACTGAATCAATCATGTTAATGGGAAAAATATCACTGCAGAGAAGATTACACCGCCTATGCCGATGTGTGCTTCGAGAATTTCGGTGACAGAGTGAAGCACTGGGTCACTGTAAACGAGCCAAACATAGAACCCATCGGAGGCTACGACACCGGCTCTCAACCGCCGCGGCGCTGCTCCCACCCCTTCGGCGCAGACTGCACCGGAGGAGGGAATTCTTCGACGGAGCCATACATAGCAGCTCATCATCTCCTGCTTGCGCACGCCTCAGCAGTGTCCCTGTACAGAGAGAAGTACAAGGTCTCCCTACTCCATAGTCGATACTCTTGGATCAATGTCACACATGGCAAGAATTTTGATTGACCAGTGAGTTCAACTGATCGTCCTGTAGGAAACTCAAGGAGGCCAGATAGGACTCACTCTGCTGGGATGGTGGCATGAGCCTGCTACTGACACACCACAGGATGCAGCCGCTGCTATGAGGATGAATGACTTCCATATTGGATGGTAATTAATACTACTATAGGATTTTTTTTTCGTATAGGCTTTCATGATATAAAGTTCCAAAAATGCTGAACGAAAAACATCAAGGTGGTTTATACTCTCCTCTTGTTGGACAGGTTTATGCATCCTTTGGTGTATGGAGACTACCCTCCGGTGATGAGAACCAGGATAGGAGCTCGATTGCCTGCTTTAACGTCGCCGGAGTCGGAGAAGGTGCTTGGATCGTTCGACTTCGTCGGCTTCAACCACTATCTCATTATGCGTGTACGATCCATGGACACCGATTCCAGCCAGAAACCGAGGGACTACTACGTTGACGCGGCCGTTGAAAGTAATTAATTAAAAGCCCTGAACAGTAGTAGATACATCATTATAGAGATTGCATATTGCTATAAGTTCCTGTGATTTGATCAACTGATCGGCTGAGTTGGCTACCATTTTGTTTGTTCTCCTGATCATGCAGATCCAATGGACGACATTTCGAAGGTACAACGAAGCATGAAGCATAATGACGGTTAGTTTCAGCACATGTAGTAAGTATCATCCGTGATGATCCGACTTTGTTGGTGCAGGCTGACGTTGAAACTGCTCCATGGTCTCTGAGGAAACTACTGGAGTACCTGAAGCTGAACTACGGGAATCCTCCTGTCTGGATCCATGAAAACGGTACGCGCAGAAACGTGTGGATTCTCAAATATCTCAGTTGAGAACTGTCCATAATATTGACCCAAATGTCTGAATTCAGGATACGCAGATGCCCCCGGCACCCTGAGCAAGACGGAGTACGGCGGCGACGACGACGACAGGGTGGAGTTCTTGCAAGATTACCTGGAAGCCCTCTACCTCTCCATACGGTGCGGACACCTTCGCCTCCTCTCCGTCGTGGCATTTCTGCCTGCACGCTACTGCTGAATTTGCCGGAAATTTTAGAAGAAATCAATCAGACTCAAGCGATTGATCTTTTATTTTTCTTCTTCCAAATCGCCCTGCAGGAACGGATCGGACGCGCGGGGATACTTTGTGTGGTCCTTCCTGGATGTGTTCGAGTTCCTGTTCGGCTACAGCTTGCGCTTCGGCCTGTGCGGCGTCGACATGGGCGCTCGGGGGAGGACGAGGTACGTCAGGAACTCGGCCCTCTGGTACTCCGCCTTCCTTCACGGCGGCGAGCTCCGGCCGGTTGCTCAATCCAACGTGGAACAATAAATATAAGAGGCTCGATCGTGTCTCTGCACATCACAACTTGTACCGGATTCTTTTTTGTTTGAACAAACAACTTGTACCGGATTCTTGTACAAGAAAAATGAGATGGCAAGATGGTTAGGAGGGTGGTTGTATCCTAGCCCACCAGAGTTCAAACCTCAGGTTTGACGCTGGTGTACCGCCGGCTCAGTCTCTCGGAGGTGCTCATAGGGGTAGGGTGTGCGTGCGTGCGTTCATAGGGGTGAGTGTATGCGCGTGTTTGTGAGCGTTTGCGTTGTACTGCGTTTCGCAAAAAAAAATGTTCTGGATAAATGGAAGATACTTGTATTAACTCAACAGTGGTGGACCTAGAAAAAAAACTAAATAATATAAAAAGATAATCGTTTCACAACATTGTAGTTTAATACATATCTTCCAAATTTCCAATACAGATAGTTCAAAACATAAACAAGTCTTACGCCATGAAATATATCATAAATAGAAAATTACATCACTAATATTTGAGAACTCTATGCTATCGCATTCCAATTAAAGTTTCAACTATGTGATTTTCACTTACTTTTAAGAACACGTCTCATCACTAAACAGGTTTAAGAGCTCACCACCATACTAATTCTCAACTTATTTTTCACTAGACTCATTGCTGATAATAGTCTTTCAACACTCACTGTCGCCACTGGTAAGAGCAATACCAATTTAAGAAGTAGACTAACTCATAAATAACATGCTTTTTTCAACTAGCATAAGAGAGAGCTCACCAAGATGATTTGCACATTTGAACCTATCATCTTTCCTCATATCATGGATAAATGTACCAAGTTGGAACTCAATTCTTACCAAATCTGTGGTTGATATGTCATTGGTGGTAATGGCAAGCATCATTAACTTTTGTGCGTCATAAAAAGCAAATGAATTCAAGAGATTCAAAGCCAACATGCAAATAAGTAACTCCATCTTAACCTCATAAAACTGATTGTTGAGCTACTGAATAATTTGATCAACGACAGACGATATAATTCTCCTCCAAAATTATCATAATTTGTTTGTATTTCAAAATATGGATGTGATCTTCTATGAGCTACATAATTACCCTCCAGTAAAGGAATTTTAATGACATGTTTGTTGCAAAACAATGTCATCCTTGCAAAAATAAAATTCCCATCCATGAGACTTCATACGATGTATTCTATCATTTGCCAATGTAACAAGTTATATCGCATTAACAATATTTTGATCATCTTTGGCCAAGATTAACAAGCATCACTCGAAGATTAAAAATAAAATCAAATGATTCAGCGGCTCTCACCACTCCACATCATCCATTCACTCTTTTGTCAAGGAGTTTTTCCAGTCCTTACAACTACTTTGAGTATTGTGGGGGGTACATATCAACAATTAATGTGCATAATGGTTTTAAAATGAGAATCCCACATAGCATCGCCCAGTCTAGATAAACCCATTTCTTAATTTAATCCACGTCCAGTTTCACATATTTCGTGTGTTTCGAAAACGTTCTGAGCTGTAACATTTTGAAGCATGTCATGACACTAACAAGAAAGTTCAATAATATTGATCAATTAAGAAACATGATTAAAAAACCAAACACATGCTTTGTTGCTAGCCCCATTACGTCATTAATTGTCGCGATATATCCTCTTCGATTATCATCTTGATCATTAACAACATATCAGAAATAGGAATCCTTTCCCAAGAATTATATGGAAGGAAGTCAGCATCGTATAGTTTTGCACGCATATTCAATATTAGTTTTAGACTCACTATCACAATTGGATTTTATCGGATGTGTGGGATCAAGCCACGTCAACAAAAGCACACTATTTTCAGTTTGTTCATCATCTAAGTTGTGTAATCAAATAAACATACGTGTATCTCTTTTTTTTGCATGATTTATGCTTGTATTGCCAAAAAACTGTGCAGTCAACTGATTACACGGCTTATACATTGTTCCACCACTGCTTCTTTGCTTCATGTTACTGGAAAAAAAAAATGCAATGTCGCTATTCCTCTTATATTCGATTCCACAATTACAACATAAACATATATAATCTATTGGTTGTCGATTTTAAACTGTCCATCAGCAAGCAACTTTACCTTGCTACAAATTTGAGTACAAGGGAAATTTCGGGAAGCTTTGCAAGGGGAGCTCGATCCACACCACGTGAGACTCCAATGGCATGGGGGGTCTCCAATGGAGAGATAGGACGCATGCGAACAAGTGGAGCCCTGACCGGCCCCAAGCGAGAGTTAAATCGCCAACAACTGGCTCGTCGGCACCAGACTAATGCCCAAGTTAGCATGAGCCACAATGCAATCCAACGGTGAGTAGAGACTGGTTTAGTTAATTCACAGTCGGCTGAAAATTAACAAAATCGTTGTTCAACTTCAAACTACTAAGAGCATCTCCACCGGCACCCCCAAATGACCCCCTAAAGGCCCAATAAGGGTCCGAACGCCAAAAACGGCCACAGCCGCACCCCAATGGCCTGGTGAAAGTGCATGAGCCCTCATGCGTGGTTTTGGTAATTAATGATAATCTCTATGGACTAATGGTTGCATTGAGCTATCCTTGTAGGGCTTGTCCATTGGCAATGCTTGAACACCATGCGTTGGTATCAAGATTAAAAGAAGAAGATAAAGTGATGACCAAAGTAATATTCAAGGTGTGATCCACATAAATGGTCATCTAGAGTTGAGCTTATTGCAAGTGTGGCTTGGAAAAGAAGATTGAGTGAACATTCATGTTTATCTCCAAGTCATCATCTATATCAAGAGAAGAAGATGAAGTGCAAGCGGATACATGAAGACGGAGCTAAGCGAGGCTCTCCCATAATGGTGTATGGGAGAGTATTTGGAGAAGTCTTCATCAAGCATGTGCTAGCAAGCACAATCAAGAAATGTGTTCCAACTTGAGGGAGTAAAGATCGTCATCATCTAGCTCAAGTGGAATGCTCAAGGCAAAGGTATGATCTTGATAGAGTTTCTATTTTACCAGTCTCCTGCTGTTAGTGGGAGACCGGGTTATAGGATAGACGGCGTATTATCAAGAGGGGCTCTTAAGTGAGTAACTTGATCGCATCTTTGTGGAGAGCTCAAATCTTTGCATACTTGGCATATCATCTTTCTTGGTTGTTATTTGGCTTTTATCCATGTGAGAATTTGGAGCTTGTGTTCATCTCCATACCAAGCTCTAGTTCATCAAAAATGGATTTCATATGCATATCTTGTTGCGTTTTTGATGTTGGAGGTTTTACCGGCTTATATTTTCTAGAGAGGTCAAACTATCTCCTTGTGGTTTCCTCCTCACATAATGGACTATGATGTGTATATGCATGATCTTGTAGGGCTTGTGATTATCTTCGAAACGAGCCTAAGATCATAGAAAACGGAGTCTTGATGAAAAACTTGTTGGTTTCTTGGTGGTGGAGGATTTACCGGTTGTTCTTTAATAGAAAGGTTTTACCTTTCACCATTTGGTTTTATCCTCCCTATTGTACTATGATGTTTCTCTCTGTAATCTTGGAGTGCACGTTGTGGTGATTCCAACGAGCCCAAGAACATCGAAAACGGAGTCCGGATGATCAAGATATGTTCGTTTTCGTGTTGAGTGTTTCTGCAGCTTATTAGGCCGGGCCTCTCGGGTGGTCAGACGGCCTAGGCCGGCCCCAAGGCCGGGCTCAAGGCCGGCCTCTCTGTGCTCAGCTGGCCTCCAAAGATTCCAGGCTGGCCCTCGCAGAAAATGCCAAACGGGCAGATTTCTGCCCCACCTATTTAAGGGGCCTTCTTCTCCAAAGGGTACCTAAGTTTTCCAGCTCATTTTTCTCTCTCTTCCCCACCATTGTTGACCTTGAAAAGCTTGCCCCTCTCCCAATTCCTCCCATGATTCTTGCATATCTTTGAGTGATTTGAGAGAGGAGATCTAGATCTACAATCCACCAATCCATCTCTCCTCTAAGTGAGGGGAACCTAGTGGATCTAGATCTTGGAGTTCTTGTGTGGTTCTCTTCTTTGTTCTTCCTCTCTTTCCCCCATTAGCATTTGTTGTTGTGTTGGATTTGAGAGTGAAGGACTTGAGCACTTCGTCTGTTCTTGCCATTGCATTTGTGCATCGGTTTGTGCTCTCCACGAGGATTCGTGGAAGTGAAAGTTTGTGAGCTTGTTACTCTTGGGTCTTTGGACCCTAACGCCTTTTGTGGTGGGTGAGACCTTTTGTGGTCACTTGGAGCTCCCAATCCTTTTGTGGGTTGTGCCTCAAGATTGTTGTAAGGCTCGATTTCCGCCTTGAAGGATCAATAGTGGAAGGTGAACCGAGCTTTTGGGCAAGGTTCATCGGAGAATAGGGTGAGGCCATTTGTGGCGTTTGAGTTTGAAACTCACACCCCTCCAACGAGACGTACTCCCCTAAAAAGGAGGAACTCGGGAATACATCATCGTCTCCGCGTGCCTCGGTTATTTCTATACCCGAGCTCTTTACTTATGCACTTTACATTGTGATAGCCTTCGTGCTTGAAGTTTTATATTGCTATCACCTTGTTGCTTGTCTTGCTTAGCATAAGTTGTTGGTGCACATAGGTGAGCCTAGTATATTTTATTGTTGGCTTGTTAATTTAAAACCAGTTTTATTCCGCAATTATCAAGCCTAAACCAAAAAGTTTTAAATCGCCTATTCACCCCCCTCTAGGCGACATCCTTATCCTTTCAATTGGTATCAGAGCCTGGGCTCTCTTTTTGGGCTTTACCGCCTAGAGAGTAAAGATGTCGTTTAGAGAATTAGTGCACGATCCCACTTTTATATTCGATGGCACAAATTATGATGTTTGGAAAATTCGCATGCTTAATCTTTTTAGGGCCATGGGTCCAAATTATATAAGAGTATTGTAGATGTGGGTTTTTCTCCTCCAAAGGATTCCCAAGAATTATCTTTAGAGGATGAGGAAAACTCTCATCTCGATACTCAAGTATCTAATGGCTTATTTGTGTTTTGAGCGATGTAGTTCTTGCATCAATCATGCCTTTTCGGAACGCTCATGAGCTTTGGACCAAGCTTCAAGATAAATATGAAGTGTCCAACATTATTGAGGATGATTGTTCTCCTTCCACCTCCGGCGTGATGAGTTCACAACTTCTTCCACTCACCAACATGTGATTTGTCACAAGGTAATGATATGGTGAGTGGTGATAGAAATTGCTTTGTTGATGGTGAATATTCTATTGACTATACTTCATCTCTATCTCATTGCAATGTTCTATCTTTGGACTTAAACACTTCTAGCACCAAATGTCTACATGCTAGTGTTGATAGTCCTTGCATATCATGTATAGTTGCTTAACTAAATCTCATGATGATATGCTTCTATGTCTTGTTGCCATGAAAACAATGCTTCCATATCCTCTAGTACTTGTGTGGCTAACAATGTAGAGGAAACCCAACATTTTTGGAACAAGACATGGATCTCAATGGTGCTTCAAGCAATTCTTCATCATCATCATCATTCTCACTTTTGCCTTATGGCTAGGATTCAAAGGATCTTCACCTTTGGAACCCTCTACATCTTGTGATGATGAGGATTATTATGGATTAAAAGAGATGATATTGACTCCTTAAAGGAGAAGAGTGAGATGGTTTTTGTGCTCTCCCTAAAGGTAGTAAAGCTTGCTCTTATTGTGTGAAATTTTGACTTTGCTATTAAGTGCAAGGAAATCATTGAAGAAAAGGGAAGGATCGAAAGAGAGGATGCTATGGAAAAAGCATCCTTAGAAAATGCTCTTGAGGAAGAGCATGAGCTTCGAGTGTCTCTTGAGGAGAAACTTGAATCTCTTGATGAAACAAATGATCTTATTTTTGCTAAAATCATTAAGGAAAGAGATCATGCTATTGCTAAATATAAAGTGCTTAAAAAGGAAAAAGTTGAATTTGGTGTTGGCAATGCTAGACTAATTGAGGATATAGAGAGACTTGACAAAGCTCACAAGGCTTTGGAAAGTGAACACTCTCTCCTTATCAAGTCTCATGATCAACTCCAAACTCAACTATCTAAAAATGATGTGCCTAGTTCCTCTACTCCCTCATGTGATCATGCTAATATTATTGAGGAAAATGCTAGGTTGAATGATGAGCTTGCCAAGTTGTCTTCTTCATTTCTAATATTAATGATGCTTGTGCTACTAACTCCACTTCTCGTGAAGCATCTATTTTGAAGGAGAATGTTGAGCTAAGGGCTCAACTTGAGTTGCTAACTAGCAAGTATGGGAAATTGGAAGAAAGTCATGAAAAGCTCTCTAGCTCTAATGAGGATCTTCTAGCATCCCATGCGAAGCTAAAGTTAGCTCATGAGGCTATCACTACAAAGGTAACATCTTGTGAGCCTCATGTGGACAATGGCACTACTTCTACTCTAAATGCTTTATTGCCATGTGCTAGTCCTTGTGATTCATCCACTCACAATATTGCTAAATCTTGTGATGAATTACTTTCCATGCCTTGTTGCTCTAACAATGAAGCATCTACTTCCTCTAGTGTTTTTGTTGATACTAACCATGTAGAGGAATTAAAAGAGCTCAAGGCCCAAGTCGCTTCTTTGAAGAAAGACTTGGAAAAGCGTCATGTTGGGAAGTCCACACTTGACAATGTGTTGAGTGTTCAAAGACGCCCCAATGACAAGAGTGGACTTGGATTCAACTCCAATAACAAGAACAAGTCCAAGTCTATCAAGAAGAACAAGGGCCAAGAACAAGTTAAAGATTCGGCCAAGATTGTTTGCTTCAAGTGCAAAGTTGAAGGGCACCATGTTAGATCTTGCCCTTTGAAGAAGAAGCCTCTTAGTGAGAAGCAACAAGGGAAGAGGCCTCAATCAAACTCAAGTTCCTCAAGTTAAAGAAGGCTCTTCCCAAGAAGAATCAAGCTACCCTCCTCAAGTCAAGATTCAACTAAGAAGAAAGGAGGAAGCCAATGTTGCTACATATGCCGTGAGAAGGGCCACTTTGCTTCTTCATGCACTAATGGTACCTTATCCAACCCCATTATTATTGATGATGTTTATTCTCTTCGGAAGGATAAGGTTGGCAATGTGTTTGCCAAATATGTTGGTACTCAAAGTGGTGTCAAGAAAAGCACCATTTGGGTTGCCAAGCCTATTGTGACTAACCTCTTAGGACCCAACTTGGTTGGGGACCAACAAGCTAAAACTTGATCAATAGGTGTTGTTGGAGGGCATTGGAGACTTGGCTACATCATGAAGAATTAAGGGATCTTCATCAATTTATTCTCTCAAGCCAAGTATTTGGATTATATTGTTCTATCTCATATCCAATGTTCCTCCTTGCGGTAACTTGTGCTTATATCATATATACATTGAAAGTTGCTTGCACCCTTGCATGTGTTAGGTTTTGTACCTTGCTAGTGTTTGTATGTGTTGTGCTCTCTACTTACTTATCTTGAGTAATCAAGTATGTGTATGTTGGTTTGCACACCATTTACTTGTGTTGAGCCTTATTGTTTTATTTGATATCTTATCTTGTTGGCTCTCTTTTGAGAGATTAATGGACTATCCCATTTTGGGGAGTGATATGCTTCGTGCACTTCACAATCCTAAAAATGTGTAACATGAGGAATACCACTTAGTGATGATATATCAATATTATCTACTCTCTATGTGGTATGTCATTCTCATGAGAAATTCAAATTCTATAATGTCCATTAATTATCTCTAGTTGGTTTTGTTTGTCTTGTTTTAAAAATTGGATTATCACATTATGGGGGAGTAATAAGCTATGTGCATATTACAAACCTAGAAAATGTGAACATGTGAGGTATTGCCACCTAGAATTGATATTCTTCATTATCTTATTCCTATGTGGCATGTTGCTCAAACAAGTTCCATATTTGCTTAAATGCTTTTTCTCTCTCTTTTGGATCTTGTTTGTGATGGACATTCTTGGTACGGCTTTCCCCAAATATGTTCGTATATCTTTTGGGAAACCGATTGCTTCAAGCTACTCTTTGTAGTTGCTTTGCATGATCGCGTGAATATTGAAGCTATCAAGAATATCTATCTATCTAAGCATGGCCTTTAATTCTATCCTTTGCCATATGCTTATTTTTGTGAAGTTGGTCTTGTGTTTCATTCCTATATACCACCGAGAAATATCTCTATATACTCCTTGTCCATGACAAGTGATACTCATAATTGTGGTGGAATTTGTAGACCATCTTCATTTTGGCTCTTGCTTTGAATTGCCTTATTTTATTGCCAAGGATTTGTTTGATCAAACTCTTTGTCTTCCTTGCATCTTTTGGATCCTTGTTGCTCTACTCAAAATTTGTTTTGTGCTTTCTTGAGTTAGGAAAAGCAATGATCCCATTCTTGTGCATTTACATTCAAAGTCATACTTCTAGATAATGCACTATTCTTGGGGAAGCTATCCTACATTGAGTAGAACACTATTCTTATTTTGGTATTGATCTTATTGCTTTCTTGAACATGACTTTGTTTGAATAATATATATGGAGAGTGATGATCCCACTTGTGTGCATTTTGTATTCAAATGCAAGATCATAAATAATGCACAAATCTTGGGGGAGCAATCCTATATGTTTTTGAACATTAGTTGTCTTCAATTGGTATTTGATCCCGATGACGTGTCTCTTTGGAAGACAAACATTTTTCGTCTTGGTACTTTGTGCCATCATGAAAAGTGTAGAGGGTTTGGTTTATTCCTTGATGGTATTTTCATCTTTGCATATTACTTTCATTTGGTCTTTCAAAGTGGTATCTTCAATCATGTGTTGATTTGGTCTTTGATATAATTTGGACAATTCTTTTTCTTGTCACACTTGTGTGTGCTTTCTTGGTTTAATTGGTGTTTTGTCCAAATTGTATCTCGTTTGGTTCTTGAAAGTCTTGTGCATGCATATTTACTATATGTATATCTTATGGCATGCTTACTTTCGTTGATCCAATATATAGGATAAACTCCATCAAATCCTAAATGGCTAAGATGTGCATGAAATTCAATTTCATATCAATATGCACATATTTATGTGGAGTTTGTCCTATATATTGTAGTTGCTCTAACTACTTTGGACCCAATGAGTTTGGGTACCATTTGTACTTGAATTTGTTTTAGGTACACGGAAGTGCATTGGAAGCTTGTCTCATTTACAAGGAAGGTGTTATCACCATGTGCTTATTGGAGCCAAGCTCGGATGATCATGAACTCTTATCTTCTACATCACCAATGCTATCTCGTAACAAGTATCTACCTCATGCATACTTTTCTAACTTTCAACCTTGTGTAGGTTGTTTGATGGCATGAGTCTCTTTTGTTGCAATTCATTTGGTTCTTGCAAAACATCTTTATTGCAAATGTGAGTAAGCCGGGATGATTACATATCAAGGGGAATATATATAATTATTTCCATGATTCACCAATCCCAAATATATTAATCTAGCACTTTCTACTCTATGTGTCGCATATGCAATATTGATGATTTTTCAAAATCATTTACCTTTTGCGATACATGTTATCTTTCTCGGAGCATCCCATCTTTCAATTATCCCTTGTGGATTTTTTATGCTATGACGAGATTGTGTTGGAAGTTCATCTATATCCTTTTAAGATGAATTTTAGCCTTGTGCTATGCTTTTAAACAAAGATCTTATTGGTATATTTATGACTTCCGGCTCTTGTTGCTCAACATTAATTTGTTGCAAGTTGCTTTGTTTCTATCTTATCTATGCTCTCTTGTACATATTTGTGTTCAAAATTATCTAGGAAGGAGTGAGGATTCCATGTTGTGCACTCCATAATGAAATGCAAATCCTACTTTGTGCACGTACCTTGGGGAGCTTTCCTTTGATTGTTTAGAACACTTGGTTGATCTTATCATAATATCTTCTTATGTCCAATTGGTTTTCGGATCCATTGATTGCTTGCCTCTTTCTTTGAGGTGTATTTCCCTTTGCTATTTTGTTGCAATCTTCAGATTCTCAATATAGTTTGATTTCCTCTTTTTTATTGATCGGTGGAAATGTTCACTTGATTATACTCATTTTAATGAGAAAAGCTAACTCGTGGAGGAACTCTCACTATGTTGGCCTTCCGAAACTTTTTGCCCATTTCGGCAATTGTTGTCAATGGGGGAGAAGTTTTGGAGGGTTTATGAAATTTGGCTATATACTTTGATTGGTTCTTATGTATTTGCCTTTCTTGTCCCCGCATTTGTTGCTTGGTTTTGTATATAGTGGAAACTCAACCACCGGTAATGGTTGACAATATATATGCAATGAATTCATGTTCATACACACGTGCATAGATTGTGGGGAGTTTGCTCTATATATGTTGTTGGACTAACATCACATACTTTTGTAGTATTTGATGTTAGTACAATTGGCTCTTGCTCGTTAATTTCCATATTATAAACCCTCTCAAAAGAGATTGTCATCAATTACCAAAATGCGGGAGATTGAAAGTGCATGACCCCTCATGTGTGGTTTTCGTAATTAATGACAATCTCTATGGACTAATGGTTGCATTGAGCTATCCTTGTAGGGCTTGTCCATTGACAATTCTTGAACACCATGCGTTGGTATCAGGATTGAAAGAAGAAGATAAAGTGATGACCAAAGTAATATTCAAGGTGGGATCCATACAAATGGTTATCTAGAGTTGAGCTTATTGCAAGTGTGGCTTGGAAAAGAAGATTGAGTGAACATTCATGTTTATCTCCAAGCCATCATCTATATCAACAGAAGAAGATGAAGTGCAAGCGGATACATGAAGACGGAGCTAAGCGAGGCTCTCCCATAATGGTGTATGGGGGAGTATTTGGAGAAGTCTTCATCAAGCATGTGCTAGCAAGCACAATCAAGAAAGGTGTTCCAACTTGAGGGAGTCAAGATCGTCATCATCTAGCTCTAGTAGAATGCTCAAGGCAAATGTATGATCTTGATAGGGTTTCTATTTTACCAGTCTCTTGGTGTTAGTGGGAGACCGGGTTATAGGATAGACGGCGTACTATCAAGAGGGGCTCTCAAGTGAGTAACTTGATCGCATCTTTGTGGAGAGCTCAAAACTTTGCATACTTGGCATATCATCTTTCTTGTTTGTTATTTGACTTTTATCAATGTGAGAATTTAGAACTTGTGTTCATCTCCATACCAAGCTCTAGTTCATCAAAAACGGATTTCATATGCATATCTTGTTGCGTTTTTTATGTTGGGGGTTTTACCGGCTTATATTTTCTAGAGAGGTCAAACTCTGTCCTTGTGGTTTCCTCCTCACATGATGGACTATGATGTGTATATACATGATCTTGTAGGGCTTGTGATTATCTTCGAAACGAGCCTAAGATCATAGAGAACAGAGTCTTGATGAAAAACTTGTTCGTTTCTTGGTGGTGGATGATTTACCGGTTGTTCTTTAATAGAAAGGTTTTACCTTTCACCATTTTGTTTTATCCTCCCTTGTTGGACTATGATGTTTCTCTCTGTAATCTTGGAGTGCTCGTTGTGGTGATTCCAACGAGCCCAAGAACATCGAAAACGGAGTCCGGATGATCAAGATATGTTCGTTTTCATGTTGGGTGTTTCTGCAGCTTTTTAGGCCGGCCTGGCCGGCCCCAAGGCCGGGCCTCTCGGGTGGTCAGCCGGCCTAGGCCGGCCTCTCTGTGCTCAGCTGGCCCTCGCAGAAAATGTCCAACGGGCAGATTTCTGCCCTACCTATTTAAGGGGCCTTCTTCCCCAAAGGTTACCTAAGTTTTCCAGCTCATTTTTCTCTCTCTTCCCCACCATTGTTGACCTTGGAAAGCTTGCCCCTCTCCCAATTCCTCCCATGATTCTTACATATCTTTGAGAGATTTGAGAGAGGAGATCTAGATCTACAATCCCACCAATCCATCTCTCCTCTAAGTGAGGGGAACCTAGTTGTTCTAGATCTTGGACTTCTTGTGTGTTTCTCTTCTTTGTTCTTCCTCTCTTATTTACCCATTAGTATTTGTTGCTGTGTTGGAATTTGAGAGTGAAGGACTTGAGCACTTCTTGTGTTCTTGCCATTGCATTTGTGCATCGGTTTGTGCTCTCAACGAGGATTCGTAGAAGTGAAAGTTTGTGAGCTTGTTACTCTTATGTCTTTGGACCCTAGACCTCTTTTGTGGTGTGTGAGACCTTTTGTGGTCACTTGAGAGCTCCCAATTCTTTTGTGGGTTGTGCCTCAAGATTGTTGTAAAGGCTCCAGATTCCGCCTTGAAGAATTCCGATAGTGGAAGGTGAACCGAACTTTTGGGCAAGATTCATCGGAGAATAGGGTGATGCCATTTGTGGCGTTTGAGTTTGAAACTCACACCCCTCCAACGAGACGTACTCCCCTAAAAAGGAGGAACTCGGGAATACATCATCGTCTCCGCGTGCCTCGGTTATTTCTATACCCGAGCTCTTTACTTATGCACTTTACATTGTGATAGCCTTCGTGCTTGAAGTCTTATATATTGCTATCACTTTGTTGCTTGTCTTGCTTAGCATAAGTTGTTGGTGCACATAGGTGAGCCTAGTATATTTAGGTTGTTGGTTTGTTAATTTAAACACCTATTTTTATTTTGCAATTATCAAGCCTAAACCGGAAAAGTTTTAAATCGCCTATTCACCCCCTCTAGGCGACATCCTTGTCCTGTCACCTGGGCTTAGCGATTTTGTGTCCGGCACCCCCAAGTTTGGAGGCCCTTTCGGGGGGTGCCGGACACTGGGCGGACACGCCCTCCGACAGGTCTGATCCGCCCGTCATACACACAGCGCCGGTACGACCTGATTCATTTGCCCCCACCCCGTCCTTCTGTTTCGTCTCGCCGGCGAATCGAACCATCGCCGCCGCCCACTTGATTCGTACCTTGTCGTCTAGCCGCAGCGACCACGCAGGCCTGCTTGCCGCCACTCCCCGCCAGTCTCCGCCCTTGTTTTGCGGCGGCGGAGCTAAAATCAGTTGGCTCGGCCTCTTCCTCCCTGCCGCCCGCACGTAAGGTGTTCTACCGTTGGCCAATATGCTCATTTGACTGATTGTTGATTTATGGCATTGTTTCATTGCTTCATTTTGTCCGATAGGCTATGGATAGCGACGACGAGTTCTTTTTTTCCAAATGATGGGAGAGGCTGACGCCCTTGTGGCCGACGATGTCGAGAATAAGATGGTCATGGCCGCTCTTCTAGATGCTCAAGTCGAGGAAGAGGCTGTGCCGAAGCGTGGAGGATCAGCGGCAGGGCGGAGGGCCAACAAGGAGCGTCATAGGGCAACTGGTCACATGCTCTTGTACACCGACTACTTTATCCAAAAACCGGCAAACCGCCCTCACGAATTTCGCCGGCGCTTTAGGATGAGCCGGGAAGTGTTCATGAGACTTGTGCACGGCGTTCGGGAATACGACGACTACTTCGAGCTGAAGAGAGATTGCACCGGATTTCTTGGATTTTCATCCCTTCAAAAATGCATGGCTATCATACGGTGTCTTGTTTATGGAGTTCCCGCAGATTCATTTGATGACTATCTCTGTATGTCTGAATCTATCGCCGTCGAAGCCACCTACATGTTTTGCAGGGTAGTGGTGAAAGTGTTTGGAGAGAAATATCTGAGATCCCCAAACGAGGCAGACACGGCTCATCTCTTGGCACAAGGCGAAGCAAGAGGATTCCCGGGGATGCTTGGAAGTATCGATTGCATGCCTTGGAATTGGAAAAACTGCACGTTCGCTTGACAATGTATAAGTCAAGACATCACGGAAAGTGCAGTGTCATACTTGAGGCCGTGGCAGATTATGATCTTTGGATTTGGCATGCACTTTTCGGCACTGATATCAATGTGCTCCAACGCTCCGGTGTTTCTTAAACTTTGTCAAGGCCTAACTCCACTGTGCAACTATGTGATCAATGGCCATCACTATGATAAGGGGTACTATCTTGCCGACGACATCTATCCTAATTGGTCAATATTTCTGAAGACTATTCGTAACCTTGTCGGCGAGGGAAATTGTCATTTTGCAAAGAGGCAGGAGGTGTTTGATTTCCAGAGGCCTATGGCCGATCCACAGCCGGGTGTACCGCCGCAGTTTTCATATTTTCTTCCCACCCATCGGCAAATTCGAGATGGAACACTGCACCTGCAGCTGCACGATGGCCTCGTGACGCACTTGTGGGCGATCAAAGGAGCCAACGCACAGCCGGGGCCGGCTTGATGAGATTTCCATGTGCCCTTTTCAAACTCTAGAATAATTCGAATTTGAATTGTTGTAATAACTTATTATACATTTTTTATATTTGGATTCTAATCGAACTATGCAATGAAGTTGAAACTATTCACCTAAATGAAAAAAACAGTTGACGTGTTCATTTGGGGGGCGCCGCTGTGGACTGCACCCCCAATTGGCCGGACACATGTCCGACACCCCCAATTGGGCTTCAATTGGGGTGCCAGACACAAACTTGAGGGGTGCCGCTGGAGATGCTCCTTGTCCTTAAAAAAAGCATACCCGTTGTCGACCAATAAATCATCACAGAAAACGCAGCACCTTGTCCTTAAAAAAAGAGAGACGATTATGACTTGGAGATGGTGAGCTGAAAGCATACCCGTTGTCGACCAATTGTCGGTAGTGGAAACAGCTAAAAACTGCGGGGCCCACACTCTAGAAGGAGGCCAAATATGGGAAGCAGAAGGTCTCGAACTGACGAGATAGAGAGGGAGAGTGCATGACGCAGATACGTTTACCAATCAAAGTTGGCCTTCGCTCGAGTTCTCGATGGCCACCTGCGTGCGTTGAAGGAAGGAGGCTGTCGCTGAGTACACTGTCAAGCTAGAGAAGATAGAATGGTTAATTAGTTACGTTTGTGTGTGTTTTGTTTTTTTATCAGAAAAAGAAGAATAAAAGGTTAGTCGGCCGCCAGCGCCACCGCGCCACGGCGCTCCTCGGACGGGCTCCTTCCTAACTCTGTTGCGTTCGCTTAGAAGAAACACGACAGTCGACAGTACCGTACGTGCAGATACTCCATAGGCTGCGAACTGAGCCCATCTCAGTTGGTTTGGTTCTTTGTGGTGGAACCGGCCCACCCAGGTTCAAGTCCTAGACTTGGCATGGGTGCTCGCATTTTTCTGGATTTTACAAGATTTAACCGGCGATATGCTTTCAGTGGTAGGTGACGTGCCCGTCAACAACGAGGCGTCCGTGGTGACTTTGTCAACCTCAAGATCTGCCGGATCAGTCTCTCGGAGGTGCTCACAGGGGTAGGCTTTGCGTGCGTGCGTTCATAGGGGTGTCTATTCGTGCGTGTTTGTGAGCATCTGCGTCTGTATTGTGTTTCTCAAAAAAAAAAATACTCCATAAGCTAACTAACATTGACCTCTTCTTTTTTCTTAGTCGACAGGAAGTGCAGCGCTGCACACTCGCACGTCGACGTGCAAGCAAGTACAGTAGAGTTGTTGTCTATGCCTCCCTGGTCTGGTGTTTGCGTTCGCTCTGCCACACCGCCAGATTCGTTTTCCCTACGGCGACAGCTAGCTCAGTGTAGATCGAGCTGGTTTCAGAACCATCCAATTTATCTTTTCTGGGAAAGGTAGTTATTTGAATGGTCACAATTAGCTTAGCTGGAGGTTAGACAGCTCAGATTCCCCTGCCGACCATAACGGGTGCACAATTGCAGCCAAGCCATGCCAAAGCAGCGGCGGTCGCGTCGCCTGATGGCGCCACGTGCCTCGGACAGAGCCACGGCACAGGCCAAGCTAGGCTACGCGTCCCAAGCCAGCCGAGAGAGCTTTCCCCTGCCGTGCGTCAGCGAGGACGTACGTGGCCCGCCACGTCGGACGACAAAAGCCGTATAAAGCTCGCGGCCCCGGCCTGGGCCTGCAGCAGACAGAGAGATAGAAGAACAGCACCATCCACACAGCCAGCGAGCGAGCACGTACATACGAGCAGCAGGCGATGATGGCGGCTAACCGGAACCCGGCGCTCTCGTGCGCAGCAGTCCTTCTGCTACTCGCCGTCGCGTCTCCGGCGGCGGCGGCGGCGATCACCAAGGCCGACTTCCCGCCGGGCTTCGTCTTCGGCACCGGCTCCTCCGCTTACCAGGTACGCACGCACGTCCTCGCCGATCAGTCCAAGCCACTCGTCCACACGTCCATACTCCTACATAGAAATATCTCATATTCTCATCTTTACCTTCCAAGGAAAGACAGGTTCACCATTTTTATTCTCGTGTGATTTTTTCTCCTAAAAAAGTAACTACCGTGACTTTCATTTTCCTTCGTCTTTCTTTCACTCTCTCGACGACGAGCCTCTGCTTTCGGCCACACCACACGTCACACGTGACGCGTCCTACCAGAAAAGGTGAACGAACTGAGCTATCGATCGATCGGACGGACGAAACAGGGCGTCCGATCGAGAGGGATTAATAAATTTGACAGGAATTTGTGCCTCGACAGGACTTTTTTTTCCCCCTTCCACGTGCTTTCTGTCAGTAATCTGGTCTGAAGCGAATAAACGCGGATAATTAATATGCTCCCGTCAGCATGCATCCACGTTAAGTTCGGGACGTCTTCTTCTTTGTGTAGCTCTGACAGATTCGCGTTCACTCGTGGCCTTGCTTTGTTTGTTTGTGATGAAGACATGCTCGTTTCATACTACTCCCTCCGTTTCATTTTAATTGACTCACATAGCAGTTGTCTTAAGGAAGCCACCGGGCGAAATGTCTTTTCTTTCGCCGTCAGTTCGGTGCCACTGGGTCGCTGCTCTCTTGGCTGCTTGCTCCGTGTGGCTGCCAGGCACCATGCTTCAAGTAGTAAAACGGAGTATATATATTGATCGGTGCAATTTGAAAACAGGCAGTGGCTCTTGGCAGAAATGAACCATAACCATACGTTGGCCCTGAAATTTCCAAGAGTGGGGGAAGAAAAAATTGAGATGAGATTACCTATTACTCCCTCCGTATCACGAAAACTTGTCGTTTTCGACATTTGCAACGGTCTCTAACGCGTAACTTTAACCACTGATATCTATTGTAGCATACAAACCAAGGAAAATAAATACTACTCCCTCCGTCTACAAAATGATGTCTCAGCCTAGCCAATATTTGTATGTATCTACACACTAAATCATGTCTAGATACATACAAATTTAGGCTAGATTAAGACATCCTTTTGTGGACGGAGGGAGTATAAGATTTCAGAAATAGTTTAAGGCATGTCCAAAGCATCGAGTTTTTGTGATACGGAGGGAGTAGAAATTGTTCCATGTCTTACTACTTACCTTAACATTGGCCTGATTTTTCAGATTGAAGGTGCAGTCGACGAGGACGGGAGGAAACCCAGCATCTGGGACACGTTCACACACGCAGGTTAGTATAGGATGTTTCTCCAGCCTGCAAGTCTGAATCAGTGATGTATTTTCACGTTCCTGATCACGAGTTCCTCGACTTCCACAGGATACTCTATCGGTGGATCGAACGCTGATGTGACCGCAGATCAGTATCACAAGTACAAGGTTAGTTTGCGACTAAATGACAGGCTTTTCAGACCAGCAACTTGACGTCGAGCTTACAGTGATCAAAACTGTTTCTTTGCTTGATAACAGGAAGATGTAAAGCTTTTGAGCGAGTTGGGCGTCGACGCGTACAGGTTTTCCATTGCCTGGCCTCGGCTTATTCCTGGTAAGCCCATATATAAACAGCATCAGTAGAATCACCACACATGTTGAACAGTTAAATATTGTGTCCTAAGAAAGCTGGTCGGCACTTCACTGACTGATTGTTTGTGATTCATGCAGATGGGCGAGGAGCTGTCAATCCAAAGGGGCTAGAGTACTACAACAATCTAATTGATGAACTCCTGAGCCATGGTATTTACTTTAGTCCTTTGGCAGACTGAATCCTTTATTCAGGAATAAAAGATTCTGGGATAAAAATTCAAGGGTTTTCAAATGTCCAGCTGTGCAGAAATAACTCGTGCATCTTTCTGTGTTTCATGTAGGAATTCAGCCCCACGTAACAATATATCATTTCGACTTCCCTCAGGCTCTTCAAGATGAATACAAAGGAATGCTTAGCCGCAAGTTCATGTACTTTCTTCTTGCCCCACTATTCAATGCCATCACTGCAAACGCAGTTCCATAAGAGAAGAAGAATTAACGTTGCCTTCTGTCACATGGTTGCAGCGATGACTACACGGCGTATGCAGATGTGTGCTTCAAGAACTTTGGCGACAGGGTGAAGTACTGGAGCACCGTCAATGAGCCAAACATCGAGCCGATTGGCGGATACGATCAGGGTTTCCTCCCACCGCGGCGATGCTCATTCCCCTTCGGCCTCCTCAGTTGCGACAACGGCAACTCTACCACAGAGCCATACATTGTAGGGCACCATCTTCTGCTTGCACATGCCTCCGCGGCGACCCTGTATAAACAGAAGTACCAGGTTAGGAAATATGCCACCTTTTAGAGAACTGACCTGTTCATTTATGATCAGTTATTCTCACAGGTGTAACATACAAATATCCTGTTTGTTTCTTACTGATCAGGCCACGCAAGGAGGAAAAATTGGGCTGACATTGCTCGGTTGGTGGTACGAGCCTGCGACGCAAACATCTGAGGATGTAGCAGCAGCTGCAAGGATGAATGATTTCCACATTGGATGGTATGTTCTTCGCTACATCTCAAGTTGAACAGGAACAGCTATAATATGTGGGTGACCACAGCTAAAGATCATGTTATCGTGACACAGGTATATGCATCCGTTGGTGCATGGCGATTACCCCCCAGTGATGAGGAAGAATGTTGGGTCCAGGCTACCATCTTTCACCGCTGAAGAGCTGAAGAGAGTGCGGGGATCTTTTGATTTTGTTGGATTTAACCACTACATTGCCGTATATGTGAAAGCTGATCTTAGCCAGCTTGATCACAGCCTTAGAGATTACATGGGTGATGCAGCCGTGAAATATGACAGTACGAATCCTAATAACCTCAACTCAAGTTCTGTTATATGTCATGTCCCACAATTCAACGAGAGAAATGGATTAACCTAACGACTCTGTAAATGTATTCTTGCAGTGCCATTTTCGAACTCAAAGAACGAATTGCCATTTTTGAACTCAAAGAACCAGGTATTTGCAGATACAATTCATTTCATATTTAAAATTAGTTGGGAAGTGAACTGTTTATACGACATGTCTATATCATTGGTATGTCTGTGTGGCTAAACTTAAACTGTAACAGCTGATGTTCGGGTTGAAAACCGATATGATGGCATCGACGCCGTGGGCTCTGAACAAAATGCTGGAGCACCTCCAGGTCAAATACAAGAACCCCGTGGTTATGATCCACGAGAACGGTAAATTTCTAACAGAACTTTCAGCCACCTGATATATCATCGTACAGAGAAATCATCAACATTTCACTCATCTCCCTCAAATGTTCATATCCGTCAGGAGCTCCGAGCATAAACGACACCTCTGATGACGAGTTCAGGTCACAGTACCTGCAGGACTACATCGAGGCGACCCTCGAATCCAGCAGGTACAAAATCCATCCATTCATCACAGTACAAGAGCAGTATATATGACACCTGAATTAAATTGACACAACAGTTTACTCACCATTGTCCTCTCTATTGCGGCGTGATCATCAGGAACGGGTCGAACGTGCAGGGCTACTTCGTGTGGTCGTTCCTGGACGTGTTCGAGTACCTCTTCGGCTACCAAGTGGGCTTCGGCCTCTATGGAGTCGACTTCAACTCCATGGAGAGGACGAGGTACCAGAGGCACTCTGCCAAGTGGTTCGCCAGCTTCCTCCATGGCGGCGAGCTCAGGCCGGTGGCTCTGCCTGGAAAGGCCTACTCCCAGTGATATTTGCACATTCCACGCTTCTGCTGCTGGACATAGATGATCAGGAGAATGCAAAATAGGCCTCAAAGCCTGGACAGTTGGGTGGTGACGTGATAGTAATTACGTGTCTTGTTTTCTTGGATGAAAGATGAATTTTGTTTGGGTAGAGGGTTCAAGTTCATAGGTCACTGCTTCTTTTTGTTCGATTGTTCTAGTGTATCGATATCGATGAATGTTCTGAAAATAATACGATATATGATGCCATACAAATCGTCAAGAGTTCAGATACCTGCATTCAGATAGTAGTACATGTAAATCTCTGGATGTAGGATCAGCGCCTGCTATTATCTTCATATATGCGGATGACCAAATGACTCGACAGTTTGAGTTCGAATTCACATACCTACATTCAGAATCTCAGATACCTTCACAATTCACTGAATTTTGGGTTTAACAGCATTTCAGCATGGTTGGTGACACTCAAGGCACTTCACAATTCTTTGAATTTTAGGTTTAACAGCATTTCAGCATGGTGGGTGACACTCAAGGCACTTCACGATTCTCTGAATTTTAGGTTTAACAGCATTTTAGCATGGTTGGTGACACTCAAGGCAGTGGCGGAGGACGAAAAAAATTTAAGGTCGGGCGAACTACATAATGACACCTAAGGTAGGACGGAAAACCCAATGACTTAAGACAAATCTAATATGCAGAGTAAAAAGGAATGGAGGGAGTACATATCAAAACAAAGAGCCTGCAATAATTTCTGTGTGTCAACTCCACGCTTCCGCGGTTGGAGATCACCAAAGGAATTGCAGTGCTTCCCTGCTGCAAGCCTGATCGGAGATAAACGGCATACAACATTCATTCAGCATGCTTGTACTAAACGCAACAGCCCTAGCTTTCAGCCACTAAAATCAAGTTATGTGCTAGCAACAATGCTTGACAGTAGAGGGCAGCAATCTCTGATACCAAAAATGGTTCCGAATGCACACTGAAACCAGTAAGCAAACATGGATAACACGAACACCAAACACAATTAATTCTGCATAATCTTTATTAGCTAATACTCCCTCCGTTCCTAAATATAAGATGTTTTATCATTTATCCGCATTCACATATATTTAGATGTATGTAGACGTATTTTAGTGTATATATATACTCATATTAGTATGCATGTAGACAACATGTTGGATAGCTAAAACGTCTTATATATTGAAACGGAGGGAGTAGATACTACCCATGTTGTTGGTGCAAGTTACATATGTCTGTGCCATCGACACTGAAAACAGTTTCGCATCAGGATTACTTGTTCTCTCTCATAGATTCTGCTATCGAACAGATATCTTCGCTACGCATGCGATCGGTTCTGATATATTAGTGTTCGACGTCTCACCAGAGCCACGTCTGGTTAGAGTAAAACAACATTGTTTTGCTAGTTTCCCTGTTGAGCCAAGGGAGCTCACCTCGGTGGTCTCCATTGTGGCTGGCGGCTAGGGCTTTGGCTGCAGTTCAAATTAGGTCTAGGAGGCAGCGTACCCCTTCTCCCTTGTAGCTCTACTTACACACACATGGGCCTGGCCCATATAACGGTTCAACATTCCCCTTGCAAGCTAAGGATCAGGTAGCGGTTTTTGGATGCAAAAATCCCAAGCCTGAGGATGGAAGGGAGAGATAGTCAGGTTCTGATGGAACAAATCAATCGGTAGATCACAATCTTTACAGGAGAATGAGGTCAGATTCTCATGGAACACATCAATCGGTACATCACAACCTTTACAGGAGAATGGGACAGCGCAATACGGTGTTAGGAAGCTCCGGATACCTTTGAAGCATAAATATCGACATTCAATTCGACTTTCACTACTCACCGGTGCAAAGATTTAAGCTGTCAATTTCTCAGCTAGTTCGAACTGTAAAATTTATTTTCACACATGCTGAGTTTATTCTATGCAGATAATGGGGCACCACTGCCTTTATATAAAGTAATTGTAACGGATTTAATGCTAAAATGCTCCAAAATGGACCAGTTTAGCAAAAATTTCATGTAGAACCAACAAGCAAAGATAGGCATCACATGGAAATGAAATGGAAGAGCTGTTTTGTTCTTTTTACTGACAGATAGATTGAACTTTTATTGTCTACATTCTTATCAATTTTTGATAGACATCAGCTAGGTAAATAACACCGGGAAGATGACCGCAGTGACTTGGATGATTGGTTAGAAGATTAAAATAGACACTAGCAGGATGAAGCATATGCAGCTTGTTAAAACTGAAAGCAATTTTGGATCCCAGTCTGGTCATGAACTACAAAAATACTTGGTGATAGACAGTTTGCAGAATTATTTGAAAATGTTGACAAGGTAATAAATTTAGATCACAAGTTCAATTAACACGTCATAGTAGCTTATCAAATAAGATAATCAGGTCATGTACTGCTTGACATTCCTGTTCCATTATTTTTGTTACGATGGTTACTGGAGGATTTTGATGTTTCTACCACTGCACCGATGATTGTTGCGGCCTACACAACCCGTTTGGAACCCCAAGAGTAAGGTGTGAAGCAGCGTAGCAGAAGTTTTTCCTTGATTACAAAACGAAGGTTATCGAACCAGTAGGAGTCGGAAGAGGTTCAACACGGTGCCAAAGCTACTCTGCCGCTTATAAACTTCGGCATGGAGCTGCACACAACACAATCAAACTATTTTGCCCCAACAAAACTTGAAGGTTGTCAATCTCCCTGGCTTGCTGAATACAAAGGATTAAACGTATGGGGTGGAAAATAAATGCAAATGCAAAAATGGACATCGAGAAAATGATGGTAGGAAGCAGTGCAAGCAATGTTTTTATCAGTGTAAAAGAATGGACCGGGTTCACAGTTCACTAGTGGTGTCTCTATAATAAACAGATAAATAAGCATGCTGAGTAAACAAATTACATCTGGGCAATTGACAAATTGCAAGGGCATGACAATGCTATTATGACAAGATAAAGTTCACTGTTGTATTTAATTGGGCATTACAACAAAATACATAGACTGCTTGCTAGCTGCATATATGACTAATAATCTACCCCCAGCATAACATCCGTGTCTCCTGAAAGTATTAAGTTGCAAACAACAGATAATTGCAATAAGCAAAGTGTGTAATGTAAACAATGCAAATGACACGTAGACAAAGCATTATTGTTTTCTCCCTAGTGGCAATAGCACATCCAGAGACTTAGTCGTTTCTGTCATCTCGAGCCCAGGCAACCGGAGATATGAACCCGCTATCTAGCATAAATACTCCCTCTTGGATACACTAGCAACTACTTGGCTAAAGCAACCACTAGCATCGGAGAGCATGCAAGGTCATAAATAAAACATATAAATAGATAGATGAACAAACTTGATCATAACTTCACAATTCATTGGATACCAGCAAACACAACATGTAGCATTACATAAAGATGATCTTGATCATATTAGGCAGCTCACAAGATCTAAACATGATAGCACAAGGAGGAGAGACAACCATCTAGCTACTGCTATGGACCCGTAGTCCAATGGAGAACTACTCACGCATCAGTCCGGAGGCAGGCATGGTGGTGTAGAGCCCTCCGGTGATGATCTCCTCCTCCGGCAAAGTGTCGGGAAGAGCTTCAGAACCCTCCCGAACTAGGGTTGATGACGACGACAGCGACAAAACTTTTCATAGATTTTTGTTCGGGTATTTAGGGTTTTCGGGAGATGGAGAATATATAGGCAAAGAGGTGGCGCGAGGGGCCACCCGAGGCAGCCAGACGTTACCTCGGTGTGGCCCCACCTTTCGGTGCGCCGAGGTGGCGTCTGGGCTCCCTGGGTCGCCTCCTCGGCAGCCCTTTGGACTCCGCCTTCGTATCTTCATAAAACTAGGCTCCGTCACTTTTTGTCCAATTCCGAGAATATTTCCTGACTAGCTTTTCTGAAACAAAACGGCAACAGAAAACAGGAACTGGCACTATGACATCTTGTTAATAGGTTAGTCCCAAAAAATGCATAAAAATGATAGATAATGTAAATAAAAATGTAGCATTTATTATAAAACATGCATGGAATATCAAAAATTATAGATACGTTTGAGACATATCAGCATCCCCAAGCTTAGTTCCTACTAGTTCTCGAGAAGGTAAATGATAACAAAAGATAATTCTTGAAGTGACATGCTACTAACATAATCTTGATCAAATAGTAATGTAAAGCACATGAACTGAATGAAGTGATCCAAGTCAATGGTCTATATTTGATATGGAGTAAACAATGAGCAATCAAAATGTATCATCCAAATAAAAACCTTTCACGAATAGTACTTTGAAAACATGGAGCTATAAGACTTGACATAAAAGTTAGCTCACAAAGCAACATTTTTCAATCAAAAGTGTTTGACCAACACAAAGAAAGATTTAAGTTTCAGCATTTGTTTCAACTTTCAATATATTTATCTCATTAGTATGAATATGCTTATAGCCACCACGCTATCGCTGGCGCACGGGCCAAACCGTCCGCCAGCGCTATTACCGCTGGCGCACAGTTTAGAGCGCCCGCCAGCGGTACTTGGATTACCGCTGGCGGACAGAGTGACTCGCACGCCAGCGGTAGCGTGACGCAGAACCGAGCAGGCGGGGCTAAGTACCGCTGGCGGACGGTGACCTTGTTCGCCAGCGGTAACTAAAATACCGCTGGCGGACGGGTTGGCGCGCCCGCCAGCGTAGTTAGCCCTGTTGGGCCTAGCTGAAAGCAGGAAATTACCGCTGGCGGACACCATTGCCGTCCGTCAGTGGTATCGGAAGTACGTCATTTTGACCATTTTTTTAAAAAATCAAATAAAGTGAAAAAATACTCAAAAAATGAAATCCTTTGGCATGGAGTCCTCTTATGTGTAGTAGTTGATAGAAAAAAAAATGATAAACTTGAGTTTTTACAAAGTTTTCAAAAAACTTCTTCACAAAAAGATCAATAATCTATAAACATGTTACAAGTTTTACGGTGGTTGACATTTTTAAGAACCGTTCTTCCACCCCGATCTAACGGTGTAAAAATAGACGGTACCAAACTGACGGTACCGAGTGGTACCGCGGTACCGAAAATTGTGTGGGACCGGTACCAAAATTAAGGAAAAATAATCCTAAGAGACCTGGTCTATCTCTCGATCACGGTAGACCCCATCTGAATCGTGCCACGTGTCGTCTCCGATTTCAAAGCATCGATCTTCCCCGATCTGTTTTTCTTTAACCTACCTTCTCTAATCAGTTAAATCTCTTCTCGATTACTCAGTGGCGAGCTCGTCGCGATGCAACGTTTGGCAAGAAATTGATGCGAAACCGTTACCCATACCATCGCCGCATCTGGCGAAACCAATTCAGCCCGTGTGTGCTCGTTATACATTCCCAGTACGAAATAGATGGTGCTGCAACTGCAATTGCGCGGGATGAGTATAATCTAGTTCGTCAACTGCTCGCCGCCGTCCGCTGGAAGAATGTGATTAGCGAGAGAGGAATTGTGATTACCGCTACTAGTACAACCATCGGAGACTCGGAGTATATGACCATCGGAGACTCGGAGACGAAGGTGTTTTCGCTACTATTTTTCTGCGTCTTTTCGCTGGTTTGGGCCATGGTGCTGAATCGGCAGACGTTGTTTGTGGGTGAGGTCTGTGAAGATGGTATGCATTTACTGCTGCCTGCACGGTGATGCGCTGCTATTCAACTGACGACTCCCTCATTCTTCTCGGACCAGGACCAGGCCGTGGAGAGCGCCGACAGCGACAGGGGCGTTGTCTCCCGCATGCCAGTTCGCGCATCGCCGGCGTCGTTTTCGGCGGCATGATCACCTTCGTCTCTACGCTACAGTGGGTATGATTCTTGGAGCCATCACGACGGGCTGATTGGGCTGGCGATGGAGAGTGGCCTGGTTCACGGCTCCGGGATCTTCCCATCTCAGGCGCGGTGGTGGCCATGGATGTCGTTGATAGCTCCATCACCATATGGCGCTCCGACGAGTCCGACATCTGTAGCGTCCTCTACGTGCTGGACGTGTGCCGGACGCCATCGACAGCCAGATATGAATGCCGTGGACGACGGCCTCTGTTATCTTCGTGTGCCCCCTGGAGCTTGACGGGTGGCTGTGCCGGTACGCGTCCTGCCTGCTCTGCCGCGGCGACGGGTGGCTGTGCCGGTAGGCTTGAATGTGTAGAGGCCGGGAAGGTTTAGTGCCGCTACTGGAGAAGGGGGTAGGATACGGCGTGCTCAGCAAGCTCTGGGCGCTCCCCGGCTTGCGAGCGCCTCTGGCAACGTCGCGGCGTTCCAACAGCCGGCGAGTTGCCCTGCTCCGGGGTCGGGACTACATCAGCAATTTTCTAAGGACCTACATCAATTTGATTCAACGGCTAATATAAATCATGTAATAATCAATGGTTAAGAAAAATCATAACCCACGGTACCGACGGTACTATGGGTACCGTGCCAACCACTGTAAATGAGCTCTAAACATGTATGAGTTTCGGTTCAAATGACCTAGATATGATCATTCCTGTGGTATAGTTTGTGATAATGTGTCCATATTTGACACATATGTGTACCTTGGTATGGCAAACAATGTTGCAGAACTGAGTTTTTTTCAAATTATTTTATAAATATCATTTTTTATTTTTTAAATGTCAAAAATGACTTTTTTGTGAAGCAAGTACAACAAATATGGTGCAAAATGGCACCCATCCAATGTCCACACAAAGTAGACCATATTTTATGGATAATACAGTAATATTAGTATTTTTCTCAGTTTCTACCTAATTTCGTCTATTTAAACGACTTTATACCGATTTTCCGAAAGTAATTCAAATTTAAACTGCAAGTGTGTGATAGTTTGCTCTGGAAATTTTACAAAAATCATTTTAAGGTACACAAGTAGTGGTTATATCACAAAACCGTCGATATTTTTGAAAAATTCGACCCCTTTCGACGAATAGCCATGGTGGCCATTTTGATCATTAAAAAAAAGTGAAAAAATACTCAAAAACTGAAATCTTTTGGCATGGAGTCCTCTTATGTGTAGTAGTTGATAGAAAAAATGATAAACTTGAGTTTTTACAAAGTTTTCAAAAAACTTCTTCACAAAAAGATCAATCATCAATAAACATGTATGAGTTTCGATTTAAATGACCTAGATATGATCATTCCTGTGACATAGTTTGTGATACTGTGCCCATATTTGACACATATGTGTATCTTGGTATGGCAAACAATGTTGCAGAACTGAGTTTTTTCAAATTATTTTTATAAATATCATTTTTTATTTTTTAAATGTCAAAAATGACTTTTTGTGAAGCAAGTACAACAATTATGGTGCAAAATGGCACCCATCCAATGTCCACACAAAGTAGACCATATTTGATGGATAATATAGTAATATTAGTAATTTTCTCAGTTTCTACCTAATTTCGCATATTTAAATGACTTTATGCCGATTTTCCGAAAGTAATTCAAATTTGAACTACAAGTGTGTGATAGTTTGCTCTGGAAATTTTAATAAAATCATTTTAAGGTACACAAGTAGTGGTCATATCACAAAACCATCGATAGTTTTGAAAAATTCGACCCCTTTCGACGAATAGCCATGGTGGCCATTTTGACCATTTTTTAAAAATCAAATAAAGTGAAAAAAATACTCAAAAAATGAAATCCTTTGGCATGGATCCTCTTATGTGTATTAGTTGGTAGAAAAAAAATGATAAACTTGAGTTTTACAAAGTTTCCAAAAAACTTCTTCACAAAAAGATCATCATCTATAAACATGTGTGAGTTTCGGTTTAAATGACCTAGATATGATAATTCCCGTGGCATAGTTTCTGATAATGTGCCCATATTTGACACATAGGTGTACCTTGGTATGGAAAACAATGTTGCGGAACTGAGTTTTTTCAAATTATTTTTATAAATATCATTTTTTAGTTTTTAAATGTCAAAAATGACTTTTTTTTGTGAAGCAAGTACAACAAATATGGTGCAAAATGGCACCCATCCAATGTCCACACAAAGTAGACCATATTTTATGGATAATAGAGTAATATTAGTAATTTTCTCGTCTCTACCTAATTTCGCCTATTTAAACGAATTTATGCCGATTTTCCGAAAATAATTCAAATTTGAACTACAAGTGTGTGATAGTTTGCTCTGGAAATTTTACAAAAATCATTTTAAGATACACACGTAGTGGCTATATCACAAAACCGTCGATAGTTTTGAAAAATTCGACTCCTTTCAACAAATAGACATGGTGGCCATTTTGACCATTTAAAAAAATCAAATAAAGTGAAAAAATACTCAAAAAATGAAATCATTTGCCATGGAGTCCTCTTATGTGTAGTAGTTGATAGAAAAAATGATAAACTTGAGTTTTTACAAAGTTTCCAAAAAACTTCTTCACAAAAAGATCAATCATCTATAAACATGTATGAGTTTCGATTCAAATGACCTAGATATGATCATTCCTGTGGCATAGTTTGTGATAATTAGCCCATATTTGACACATAGGTGTACCTTGGTATGGCAAACAATGTTGCAGAACTGAGTTTTTTCAAATTATTTTATAAATATCATTTTTTTTTTAAATGTCAAAAATGACTTTTTTGTGAAGCAAGTACATCAAATATGGTGCAAAATGGCACCCATCCAATGTCCACACAAAGTAGACCATATTTGATGGATAATACAGAAATATTAGTAATTTTCTCAGTTTCTACCTAATTTCTCCTATTTAAACGAAATATTAGTAATTTTAAAAATTTCAAACCAAACTATCAAACACTTATAGTTCAAATTAGGATTAATTTCGGAAATCAACATAAACTTATTTAACTAGGCGAAATTAGATAGAAATCAAGAAAAATCCTAATACTTGGGATTATCCATCAAATGTGGACTACTCTTTGTGATAATTAGATGGGTGCCATTTTGTACCATATTTTTGCACTTGCTTCACAAAAAAAAATTCATTTTTGGCACTTAGAAAATAAAAATGATATTTCTATAATTAATTTGAAAACTCAGTTTGGCACCATTGTTTCCCAGACCTAGATACACCTATGTGCCAAATATGGGTTTAATAAAATAATCTGTACATTTGTTTTGTAAAACCCTATTTCTAAAACTATCTTCTTTTATGAAAATGATTTGTAATTGTAAAATGAAAAGAAAAAAAAATGTTTTGGGGGCAGCCAGCCAGGCCAGCCCAACCAGCCAGCCCAACATGTCCCAGCCCACCTACTCCTTGACCTAATCCCCACACCCAGAGGGCACACCAGCCACACCACACAACGCACGCACCCAAGTCCCAACCCCATCGCTCCCTCCCGAGCGCCGCCACTCTCCTTCGATGCGCCTCCCCCCGGCGTTTCTCGTTCCCGGCCCCGCCGCGGAACCTTCCTACCTCGCCCCGTCCGCCTCGTTCTGCTTCCTCTCCACCCTAACCGCAATTCTTCTCCCCACCTCCCGTCCCTACGTCTGCTGCGACCAGATCGAGAGGCGGCGCGGCTGAGCATGCTCGCCGACGCGCGCATGCGGGCGTGTAGCCACGCTTGGCGCTCCGTCGATCTAGCCTGCCCGCGTTGCCGACGACCTTTTCCGTGACCATCTCGCATCCGCGCGCCAGCGACCTCTCACACGACGAGATCCGGTGGGCTCTGGAAGCCCTCCTCCACGGCCGTCCATCTGCAGGTAGCTCCCCAACGTGCTGCCGCCGGCCACGACCCCGAGCCGTGACGTCCCCGACCTGCTGCCGCCGGCCATGACCCCGTCCCCGTCCGGCCGCCGCCGACCACGTCCCCAACCTGCATCTGCCCGGTGAGACCCCTTTCCTCCTCCTCGTCATGTTAGCTTTCAGTTCTGGTGCAGACCTTGTGTCGATGTTGATTGATGCCAAGTAAAAAGGAACGGAGTATGAGTTGCGAGGCTGCTTCTCGTTGATGTCCCTGCTGCTTGGTTGTTGCCACGATCGATTAGTATGAGTTGTTCTTCATAAAGCTTGGACGTGGCTGCATAGGTACTAGTAGCCTGCATTGGAAAGTTGTGCTTCGTTCATTCCCTTCATGTGTTCGTAGGTTCAGTTAGAAGTACTCTAGCAGATACGTTAAGGCATTCATTTTTTATTTAATAATGTTACTTCTTCGATCTGTTTGCAGGATACCACTGCTAAACCACTGCTAATAAGTACTCTAGCGGGTCATAGTTTTTAGGTTGCTTTATGCCCTGCTTTGTGCCGTGTTAAAAAGTAGGTTATAGTTGTTAGGTCATACTTGGTTCAGTTGTTAAAATTCAGATTCCTGTGTATGTATGCAGCAGCAACTTCTTACTGAGCATCTATGCATTTGAGTCTAGTTTATGACCTCTAGAACAACTTTTGGTACAGATTCGTGTTGTAGGTAGCAACTTATGCATTTGAGTGCTATTTTGAACAAGTTAAAACTGCATGTTAATCTCGGATTACATCTGCAGCAAAACCTGAGTTCAGGTTGGACATCTTCTCTATGTGTGTATTTGGAAAAACATGCAGAGTTCATGTTGCTGAACCGAACTGATTTAAAATCAGAAAAACATGCATCTTCTTTTATTATAATTGGGCGCTCAGTTTCAGTAACAATATTGCCATGCAAGTGTGTTGCTGGGTTATGGATGAATGAAGAGGGGCAAGCAAACTTGTCTTAGCAATTATTTATAGCACTGTGTTTAGCCACTTGTACTCTCAGACATAGATTTGCTGCATGCATAGGGGCTTGCTGTTATCATGGTTTAATGGTTCAACCTTTTATTTGTTCTTGCTAAAATTTCACTCTTTTCCCATGTTGACTGAATGAATGAGTGTGTGGATAAAGCATGAATGTTTGGATGGATTTGTTTGCTGGAAATGCAAAACTGAAACCAGTACGTATATTTTTTCAGGTTCAAATAATTATCGGTGTGCATGTTGGAACAAGGCTTGGACGGCCATCGGCTTCCTCTACTTCCTGCTTCGCCTCTGGCCTTGCTGTCACGCCGTAACCGCGGCAGCGGTGGCAACGACAATGACGACATCGACAAAGGGCTCCTAGTTGTGGCGACATCAACAAGGGGTTGCGGCAGCGACAGCATCAACACGCGGCTGCGACGACAATCATTTTGTAAAGTCCATAGAGTTATATTGATTGATGTAACGACATACTAGAACTATTGAATAATGACCTGTATTAATTTTAATTTGTTGGATAAAAGGATTAATTTATTTGTTTTATTATTTTTAATATCTAATTAGTTACTACTGGCGTGCATTCCATAATGTGCGCCACTAGTGTTTATATTTTTTAAATTCCCAATAAGTTATCGCTGGCAGACGCCATGCCCGCTAGCGCTGCGCATCTACCGCTGGCGTGCGCAAGTGTTTCCCGCCAGCGGTAACCACCCTTACCGGTGGCGGACGGCCCGCCCACCAGCGGTAACAACTACCACGCGTATGCATCGCTGGCGGGCGGCTGTTCGCCAGCGGTAGCGCAAAAGCGTCCGCCAGCGGTTGGCGTTTTCCTACTAGTGTCTGATGGATATTGTCAACACAAAGCATCATAGTTAATCATAATGCTAGCATATGATCATTCTTGTACCAAAGTTGACGCTAGTGTTTGCTTGTGGAGAAAAGATAGGATCAGAAAACTGACTCAACATAAAAGTAAAAGAAATACCTTTCGCACGGGGAAGCAGCACGGGGAAGCAGAGATCACATCTAGTGCTAGAGCTTTTTAGCGTTTTGAAAACATATAGAGAAATAAAAATATTTTGAGAGGTGCATGTTATGATCAACGAAGGGTAGCAGGCAATACAGTCTTACACAAGCTAAACATACTTTTTAATAGCGGCTCCGATAGGAAGCAGATTCCGGCTGCGCATTGCGGATGTTTCGGTTTCCACTGATTTTTCTTCGTCAAAGCAATACTATTACTCGGACGTCGTTACGGCAACAGTGGGCTGATACGGTGGTCGGCTGTGCCGACGTGCAGGAATCGTGCTCCGCTATTCCGGGAAGGAACGAGCAAGCAAGCAAGCGTTCTCGGCTCAAAAAAAGAAGCAAGCAAGACTCCCTAGTGTTTTCCCGATATATTGCATTGCCATTTGCCAGATTCGTTTTCCTAACGGGTACACGCGCGTTCGCAGTCGCAGCCATGCCAAAGCAGCGGTCGCGTCCATCGCCGGAAGGTGCCACGTCAGGCTGTAGGTGGGCACGCTCACGGCGGCCCACCAACTACCCACCTGTGCCCATTCAATTTAATCGGGCTTCGCTTCGTGGCCATTTCTAACGTACATGTTAATTGGGCTACCATCTCTCCCAATTAAACCCAACTAAGCGCCGCTAGCCTCCACGGCCCCGTGTCCTGCTCCACCGCTGCTCCCAGAAAGACCAATCAGTAATCGTCTCATTAGTAGATGTCGCGGCCGTCAGCTCCTCCTCCTGCTCTGCCGACGGTGCTCATGGCGGTGGCGGCGGAGCTTAGTCTCCAGACACGCTACTGGTGGGCGGCAAGCTGGGCATCCTGGATACGCAATCTCTGAAATTCATGCATTGCATAGTACAATGAAATTATTCCAATTATTGTCTTACTGCTGGCGGCGTGATTGCATAATTTCAGAGGTCTAGGATGCAGCAGTGACGGAGCAAAGCAAAGCCACTAATCTGCAGCAAAGAATCAGCGGGTAGCAGCTAGCACCAAGTAGCAGCACAAAGACAAGCTACCAGCAGGGGAGCGCACGCGAACGACGGCACGAGTGCAGAGTGCACACAGGCAAGCTGCTGCAGGTTGACAGATCCACGTGGGAGGCCGATGAGCAGCGGAACTCTACGCACCTGCGCTCGCTCTGGAGAGGCGCCAGGAGGTCGGCGATGCTGGGCAGCACGGGAATGGCAACGGGGTTAGGCTAGATGGGGATCGACACGATGGCGTCGGCCGCCGGATCTGCATAGGAGCTGGTCGGCGGCTGAGGCCCTCTGCGTGGGCGGCCGAGAAGGGGAACGGAAGGGAGAGCGGGGGGAGGGAGCGGCGACGGCCGGAGGCTGGCGCCATCGCCATGTTGGTCGCGAGCGGCGAGGCGGCGGTAGCGGCCACGCCGTGATTGTCCGCCCCAGTTCTATCGTTGCCCGTGGGTGTCCACTTACGGACTTAATTGGGTTTGGGCTGGCGGCGCCGTGGGCTGTCCATATCCACCTACAGGCCTAGCGCCACGTGCCCCGGCCATGCGCTCGAACGGAGCCACGGCAAAGGTAAAGCTAGCCGCGCGTCCCGAGCCAGCCAAGAGAGCATAGCCAAAGCTTTCCTCCGCGTCAGCGAGGACGTGGCCCGCCCCGTTGGACGGTAGCCGAGCCGAGCCGCCAGCAACTACCGGGAAAAGCTGTATAAAACTCGCGGTCCGGCCGGTGCCTGCAGTGCAGAGACAACAACAAGACGATAGGCCACCACCGCCACCGACAGCACGGTAGTGCAGAGCTAGCGGTAGCAGTCGATCGATCTACAGGCGGCCGGCGATGATGGCGGCGGCCCGGAACACGGCGCTCTCCTGCGCCGTCCTTGTTCTGCTCGCCGTGGGGTCTTCCCCGACGGCGGCGATCACCAAGGGCGACTTCCCGCCGGGGTTCGTCTTCGGCACCGGCTCCTCCGCTTACCAGGTACGCACGTCACTGATCAGCCCTACACCGCCCAGCTACTGGATTTCTCCTCGATCTTTCTCGTCGATCAAAACCATTGGATGAACAAAGATAGCACTGAAGCAAGTGTCACTTTTCTAGAATACAAGCAAGTGTAACTTAGTACATATAGTAGAGTACAAATCAAACATGTTGTATAACTTACCGCATCTCGATCAACAAATAACATTGAGAAATTCATGCGAATTATTGAAGTTGTTCGTCGATATCCTTTCTAGGAGTAGCTGCTAGAACCCTCACCGCACGTCCTCACCACCAGTCCGTCCGTGCGTCGCCGATCAGTCCAAGCCACTCAATCACGCGTTCATAGGTGCATAGAAATATCTCATATTCTCGTCTTTACCTAGGGAAGAGAGGTTCGACATTTTCATTCTCTGGTGTGATTTTTTCTCAAAAAGTTACTATCGTGGGTTTCCTTTTCCTTCAACAGCTCCTTCGTCACTCACTCTGTCGACGAGGTTCTACTTTCGGCCACACCACACGTCATAGGTGACGCGTCGTATAAAAAAAGTGAAACAAACTGATCCATCGATCGGACGGAACAGGGCGTGCGAGAGAGACTAATATTATTAGTCCCTCCGTTTCAAATTACAATATGTTTTATATATTTCAATATAGACTATGTACGGACTGAAATGAATGAATCTACAACCTAAAACAATTATATGTACATTTCAATAAGAAAAAGCTAAAACATCTTATATTTCGAATGAAGTTAGTTTCTGCCTCGACACGACATTCTTTTTCTTCCACATGCTAGTATATGTTTCATTTTCAATAATCTTGTCTGAAGCGAATAAACATGGTGACGCTGGGATAATTAACATGCTCCCTTCAGCATGCATCCAAGTAAGTAGGTTCTTCTAGACAGAAAGAGTCCTTCTAGAAGCTTAGTTAAAGTTCAGCATCCATCTCTGACCGAGACGATTTTTTAAAATTGTACAGAGAAGCTTTTGTAGTGCTATCCTGCTCTTGCGAGCTCGAAGCTAACCACCACTAAGGGAGCCACCTGCCACCAGAAGCAACCCGCGTTACAGCTCGCGTTCGTTCCACGGCAGTCTTCAGGAAACCACACAAAACGTCTCCATCTCGCCCCGTTTCTTTCACCGTCGGTTCGCTGTCACTGGGTTGCTGATCTATTGGCCGCTTGCTCCTTGCGGCTGCTAGTCACCCTGCGTGGAGTAGTAAAACGGAATATATATACATTGATCAGTGCAATTTGAGAACATGCAGCGACTTTTGGCAGAAATGAACCATAAATAGGCAGCGACTTTCGGCAGAACTGAAACTCTTACGGGAGTGGAGGAAGAAAAATTGTGATGTTGTGTACTGGAGTACTTACCGTGTCTTGCTGACCTGAACATTCGCCTGATTTTTTTCAGATCGAAGGCGCGGTCGACGAGGATGGAAGGAAACCCAGCATCTGGGACACATTCACACACGCAGGTTGATGTTCTGCTCATATTTCACTCCATTTCTCAACCTTGCAAGTCTGAATACATCGTCCATTTCCACGTTCCTGATCATGACATAGGGTTCCTTGACTTCCACAGGCTACTCTATCGGCGGAGCGACAGCTGACGTGACCGCAGATCAGTATCACAAGTACAAGGTTAGTTTGCGACTAAATGACATACTTCTCAGATCAGCAACTTGATGGCCAACTCACACTCATTCTGTTTTTGGCAACAGGAAGATGTGAAGCTTCTGAGCGAGATGGGCGTCGACGCGTACAGGTTTTCCATTGCCTGGCCTCGGCTTATCCCGGTAAGGCCGTGCGAACAGCATCAGTAGAACCACTGCACATGTTGAATACTGTGTCTTGCAAAAAAATTGTCCGGCATTTTCACTGACTTGGCTGTTTGTGATTCATGCAGACGGGCGAGGAGCTGTCAATCCCAAGGGACTGGAGTACTACAACAATCTAATTAATGAACTCCTGAGCCATGGTATGTAATTCAGTCTCATGGCAGACTGAATCCTTTCATCCAGGAACGCGATTCAAGGATTTTGACATGTCCGGCTGCATGGAGATAACTCATGCATCTTTTCTGTGTTTCATGCAGGAATTCAGCCTCACGTGACGATATATCATTTCGACTTCCCTCAGGCTCTTCAAGATGAATACAACGGAATGCTGAGCCGCAAATTCATGTACTTTTCGTGCCCCAGATATCATGTGCAATCCCATAAAAGAAGGAAGAAATAACGCTGTCTTTTGCCTTCTGTTGTGTGGTTGCAGAGATGACTACACCGCGTATGCAGACGTGTGCTTCAAGAACTTCGGCGACAGGGTGAAGTACTGGAGCACCATCAATGAGCCAAACATCGAACCGATTGGCGGATATGACCAGGGTATCCTCCCACCGCGGCGATGCTCATTCCCCTTCGGCGCACTCAGTTGCGACAACGGAAACTCAACCACAGAGCCATACATTGTAGCGCACCATCTTCTGCTTGCACATGCCTCCGCGGCGACCCTGTATAAAGAAAAGTACCAGGTTAGGAACAATGCCACCTTTTACAGAATCAACCTGCTCATTTGTGATTAGTCATTCTCACAGGCGTTAACATTCCCTTTTGTATCTTACTGATCAGGCCACACAAGGAGGAAAAATTGGACTCACATTGCTCGGCTGGTGGTACGAGCCTGCGACGCAAACATCCGAGGATGTAGCAGCAGCCGCAAGGATGAATGATTTCCACATTGGATGGTATGTTCTTCTCTATATCTCAAGTTGAACTGGAACAGCTACAATTTGTGTGTGACTACAGCTAAACATCATGTTATCATGACACAGGTATATGCATCCGTTGGTGCATGGAGATTACCCACCAGTAATGAGGAAGAATGTTGGGTCGAGGCTACCATCTTTCACCGCTGAAGAGCTGAAGAGAGTGCGCGGATCTTTCGATTTTGTCGGATTTAACCACTACATTGCCGTATATGTGAAGGCTGATCTTAGCAAGCTGGATCAGAACCTGAGAGATTACATGGGCGATGCAGCCGTGAAATATGACAGTAAGAACTCTAATAATCTCAACTCAAGTTTTATTACATGTCCAGTCCCGCAATTCAATGAGAGAAACAGATTAACCTAACGACTGTAAATGTATTCTTGCAGTGCCATTTTTGAACTCAAAGAACCAGGTATTTGCCGATACAATTAATTTCATCTCTAAATTTAATTGGGAAGTGAACAGTTTTTCCAACATGTCTATATCATTCGTATGTCTGTATGGCTAAAACTTAAACTGTAACAGCTGCTGTTCGGGTTGAAAACCGATTTCATGACATCGACACCGTGGGCTCTCAACAAAATGCTGGAGCACCTCCAGGTCAAATACAAGAACCCCGTGGTTATGATCCACGAGAACGGTAAATTTCTAACAGAACTTTCAGCAACTCGATATATCATCGTACTGAGAAATCATCAATATTCATTACTCATCCCTCTCAAATTTTCATATCTATCAGGAGCTGCCAGCATAAACGACCCCTCGAGCGGGAACACCTACGATGACGAGTTCAGGTCACAGTACCTGCAGGACTACATCGAGGCGACCCTCGAATCCAGCAGGTACCAACTCCATCCATTCACCTGAAATAAATTGACACAACAGTTTACTCACCATTCTCTTCTCTGTTGCTGCGTGATCATCAGGAACGGATCAAACGTGCAGGGTTACTTTGTGTGGTCGTTCCTGGACGTGTTCGAGTACCTCTTCGGCTACCAAATGGGCTTCGGCCTCTACGGGGTCGACTTCAACTCCGTGGAGAGGACGAGGTACCAGAGGCACTCCGCCAAGTGGTTCGCCAGCTTCCTCCGTGGCGGCGAGCTCAGGCCGATGGCTCTGCCCGGCAAAGCCTACTCGCAGTGATCTTTGCACATTCCACGCTTCTGATGCTGGAGATAGATGATCAGGAGAATGAACAAATAAGCCTCAAAGCCGGGACAGTTGGGTGGTGACGTGATAGTAATTACGTGTCTTGTTTTCTTGGATGAAAGTGGAATTTTGTTTGGGTAGAGGGTTCAAGTTCATAGGTCTCTGCTTCATTGGGTTCGATTATTCTAGTGTATCCATATCGATTTATGTTCTGAAAATAATACGATATATGATGCTATACAAAATATCAAGAGTTCAGATACCTGCATTCAGATAGTAGTACAGGTAAATCTCTGGATGTAGGATCAGCGCCTGCTATTATCTTCGTATATGCGGATGACCAAATATGACTCAACAGTTTGGAGTTCGAATTTAGATACCTGCATTCAGATACCTTCACAATTCTCTGAATTTTCGGTTTAACAGCATTTTCAGCATGGTTGGTGACACTCAAGGCACGTACATATCCAAGCAAAGAGCCTGCAATAATCTCTGTGTGTCAACTCCACTCTTCCTCTGTTGGAGATGATCAAACGAATTGCAGTGCTTCCCTGCTGCAAGCCTGATCGGAGATAAACGACATACAACATTCATTCAGCATGCTTGTACTATAAGCAACAGCCTAAGCTTTTCAGCCATGACGAAGACCAGAAACTCGCGGTCAGACCATCCCCGATGGTGACATTGGTCTCAGCGTTGAACAACTCTACATAGGTCGGTGCCATGGACACTGAAAACAGTTGCGCATCAGGATTACTTGTTTCCTCTCATAGATTTTGCTATCAAACATATATCTTCTCTCCGCATGCAATTTGTTCTGATATATTCTGATATACGAGTGTTCACCGTCTCACCAGAGCCACGTCTGGTAAAAGTAAAACGACGTTGTTTTGCTGGTTTCCTCATGCAAGCTGATGATCAGGTAGCGGTTTTTGGTCGCAAGACCCCCAAGCCTGAGGATGGAAGGGAGAGATGGTCAGGTTCTCATGGAACAAATCAAACGGCAGATCACAACCTTTACAGGAGAATGAGGTCAGGTCCTCATGGAACACATCAATCAGTAGATCACAACCTTTACAGGAGAATGAGACAGTGCAATACGGTGTTAAGAAGATCCGGATACCTGTGAAGCATAAATAACAACAGTCAATCAAATTTCACTACTCACCGGTGCAAAGATTAAATCTGTCAATTCTCAGCTAGTTCGAACTGTAATATCTATTTACACAGTTACTGAGCTTTGTATGCAGATAATGGGGCACCATTGCCTTATATATAGTAATAGTAACAGAGTTAATGCTAAAATGCTCCCAGATGGAGCAGTTTAGCAAAAATTTCATGTAGAACCTGTTGGAGAATGATCAACTAACATTCACAGGGGCCAAAGACCAATACATGTACATGTGTCAATATGCAGGGAACCCCTTATACAATGGGGATATACAGGAAAATGACATATACACATCTAACACCCCCCCCCTCAAACTCATGGTGGGTCAACAACATTGAGTTTGGAGAGAAATAACCCATGTTGCGCTCGAATCTGTGCCTTCGTGAAGAAATCCGCCAGCTGTAACTCAGAGGGCACATAGCGAAGAGCAAGAAGCTGGTCCTACACAACATCACACACAAAGGAGGCATCCACACCGATGTGCTTGGTGAGCTCATACTTCACCGGGTCACGCGCAATGCTGATAGCACCTGTACTGTCTGACAATAGAGGAGTCGGTGCAGCAGCAGAAACACCAAAATCCTCTAGTAACCATCGCAACCAGGTCACCTCAGCCGTCAACATAGCCATCGCTCGCAACTCAGCCTCTGCACTAGAGCAGGAAACTGCAGTTTGTTTCTTCGTCTTACAGGCAATGAGAGATACTCCAAGAAAAACACAATAGGAAGACAGCGAACGGCGCTCAGAAGGATCACTAGCCCACGTAGCATCAGAGTAGGCCTGGAGCTGGAGAGAGTTTGAGCGAGGAAAGAAAAGGCGATGGGAGATCGTGCCACGAAGATATCGTAGAACACGGAGGAGGTGACTATAGTGGACAGAGCTGGGAGCTGAAACGAACTGACTCAGAATGTGGACAGGATATGATATATCTGGACGAGTGACAGCTAGATAGACAAGGCTCCCAACAAGATGGCGATAGCGTGTGGGGTCTGTGAGGGGATCACCATCAGTAGCATGAAGCTGAACATTGAGCTCCATAGAAGATACTGAATATATTTTTCTTGGGAGATGAAGCCATCAGAAGTCGAAGAGACCTCAATCCCGAGAAAATAGCGAAGTGGACTAAGATCAGACATCAGGAACTGCTCACGGAGGCGGGCCTTAACAAAGGCAATATACTCAGGGTCGTCGTCAGTAATGATCATGTCATCAACATATAAGAGGAGGAGCGTCCGACCACGAGGTGAGGTGTGGACAAACAACGTGGGGTCATGGTCGCTAGGCGAGAAACTAGTGGCAGTCACCACATAGGCGAAACGCTCAAACCAGGCGCAAGGGGCTTGTTTAAGGCCATAGAGGGAGCGCCGAAGACGGCAGACCATACCATCAGGAACAGAGTACCCCGGTGGTGGCTGCATGTAAACCTTCTCACGCAACTCACCATTGAGAAAAGCGTTATGGACTTCAAGCTGAGACACAGACCAATGACGAACAGAAGCCACAACGAGAAGAGTGCGGACAGTGGTCATGTGGGCTACGGGAGCGAACGTCTCATCATAATCGCGTCCCTACTCCTGCTGAAAGCCACGAGACACAAGACGAGCTTTGTAACGGTCAAGAGAACCATCGGAGCGATTCTTGATCCTATAGACCCACTTGCATGTGGTGGGACGAACACCAGGAGGAGGGCAAACCAGATCCGAGAGGCAATTTGCTACTCATGGTGGTAGCTACACACCATAGCATTATACGGCGATGTAAGCCATATATACCTGTTTTAGCTTGATATTCTGGTAGAGAACGGATTTTTGGTGTACAAAACTGGTTTTGGAATTTCAAAAAAAAAATTTGGTTGACTTTTTTAGTTAAAAAAGTCAACCAATTTTTTTTTTGAAAATCCGAAACCAGTTTTGTACACCAAAAATCCCTACTCTAATACAATATCAATTCAAAACAGGTATATACGGCTTACATCGGCGTATAATGGCATGGTGTGTAGCTACCCATGCGTGTAGCGGATATTTTTCCAACCAGATCCCACGTGCCAGTGCGCTCAAGTGCAGCAATCTCCTTAGCCATCGCAAGCTGCCATTCAGACTGAGCCATGGCATCCCGATAGGAAGTGGGCTCAACAACAGCAAAAAGACCGTACTGGGAAGGAGAATAGCGATCAGGAGACCGTAACGAAGGCCGAGAACGAAGGTTATGAACCGGTGTACACGGGGAAGGTGGCGCCCCGGAAGTAGAGGGCATGTTAGAGGGATCATCTTCAACACGAGGGCGACGAGTGTAGTGGAGAGGAAAGGGAGAAAGGGGAGGGCACACTGGAGGGGTAGGTGACGAGGGAGGAGAAGATGGTGGTGTCGGAGGTGTATCGGAAACAGTGGGACTCGCCGGAGGTGGAGGTGGAGGAGAAACATGGGGCACATGAGGAGATATGTCAGGGAGTATAAGGAAGGAGATATCCTCAACCGAAAAGGTCGAGACGGTAGGACGCGGATAGTATGAACGAGACTCATCAAAAGTCACATCACGGGAAATACGTAGCCGACGACTAACAGGATCCCAACATCGATAACCCTTGGGCTCATCACTATAGCCAAGAAAGACACACTCAACCGATTGAGCGGTCAATTTGGTGCGTTCGCGTGGAGCAAGGAGAACATAGCACACGCACCCAAACATGCGAAGAGCAGAGTAGTCAGGAGAACAACCGGAGAGACGCTCCATAGGGATACCACCCTGCAAGACAGCCGAAGGCTGGATGTTGATAAGATAGGTGGATGCGGAAACAGCCTCAGCCAAAAGTGGGGAGGAAGAGAGGCGGCGATCATCATCGCATGAGCCGTCTCTAGGAGGTGGTGATGCTTACGCTCAGCAACGCCATTCTGAGCGTGGGCACCAAGACAAGAGAACTGGGCGAAAGTACCCTGCTCGGCAAGAAAACCACGCAACATCTGGGAGATATACTCACCAGCCGAGTCAGCACGAAAAACACGAATGGGCGTGGAAAACTGGGTATGGACCATGGCAGCATATCACTTGTATATAGAGAGAACCTCGCTGCGAGATTTCATAAAATAGAGCCAAGTATAGCGAGAGAAATCATCAATAAATAGAACATAGTAGCGATGACCTCCTTTTGAATCGAAGGGAGCAGGACCCCATACATCAGAATGAACTAGGTCGAAAGGACGCTGAGAGACTGACTCACTCGTAGGATAAGGTAACTGAGTCAGTTTGTCAAGTCTACAACCATTACAATGTAAAGAAACATCGCCAGAGACAGACCCTAAGACACCTTGATGCACTAACGATGACAAGCGAGAGCCACAGATATGACCAAGTCGATGATGCCACTGCTGGAAGGATGCAGAAGAGGAGGCAGCAAGAGCATCTGAACTGGCGGGTGTGGTGGCAGCGGAAGGAACACGAAGCCAGTCAACCTCCCAAAGGCCCTGAGCCTCACGGCGCCGCGGGCCAGCTCCAACTAGAGCCTGGGTGCGACGATCCTGAACAGAGCAAGAGTCGGTATCAAGAATGACACGACAACCAGAATCAGTAAGTTGAGCAGCGAAAAAGAGATTCATGGTAAGACGGGAACATGAGAAACACTAGGAACAGAGAAGGACGGAGTAGAAAGGGTGCCACGACTAGCAACAGAAAGAGGTGTGCCATCGGCAGTGAGAACATTGACAGGAGAATCAAAAGGTCGAAGAGAAGACAGGGCAGAAGAATCAGAAGACATGTGAAAGGAAGCTCCAGAATCCAGAACCCACGGAGATGTACCTGACTGTGTAGGCGGCGGTGGCGGAGCAGCAGTAGTGGAAGCAATCAGCGAGGCAATGGTGCCCGTCGAGGAAGAGCCTGAGGAAGCCAGTATACGCTTGAGCCGCACAATATCCTGTTCAGTGAGTGACGGGGTCGACGAAGGCACACGAGCCGCAGTAGAGGAGCGACTCTGGTCGCGCTGCTTCTGGTGACAGTCAGACTCTGGGTGACCCGGCTTCTTGCAGTAGCCACAGAAGGTGTGAGAGCGAGGCCTGCCAGAACGGGCATAAGGAGGGCGCCCGCTCACCCTCCCTGAGGGAGTGGGGAGCAGCGATGGAGCAGATGACAGAGGAGCTCGGGCAGAGAGCACATTGGGAACCGCAAGCAAACCAGCAGAACGGAGGCGTGTCACCTCAGCTCGAAGATCTGCAAGCACCTCTGATATAGGAACACGACGACCACAGGCAAGCAGGTGAGCACGCCGAGGCTCAAACTCGGCACGGAGGTGAGACATGAACTCATGGACACGCTGAAACTCCAAATCTGACCTCAATGTCTGACATCATTGACAAGCACCACAAACAACTGTCCTCAGAGAGAGTCAAGCTGACGCCAGATGGCAGAGCACTGTGTGTAGAACTCATCAACAGTAGAGTCACCCTGCTGAAGCTCATGCTCCTGATGCACCACAAATAGGTAGAGAGCATCACCAGAGGGCTGATAGCGCTGACAAAGATAAGTCCACATAGCAGCAGTGGTGCCTAATCCCATAAACTCATAAGCAAACTGAGGCAAGACAATAGCAGCAACACGAGCATCATCATTGCACCACTGAGTGTAAGCAGCCAACTCATCCCGATAGATGGAAAGAGCATCGGAATAAACTGATACCTGCTGATCGTAGGCTTCAACTGCAAGATCATCAGCATCCTTGGCTGCATCCTTATCAGCCTGAGAAGCATCTGCGGAAAAATAGGTGGCACCGGTGGAGTAGGAGCCACAGGAGCAACGGCGCACGACGGACAGGAGACCTCGCTAGAGAGAACGCCCCAAAGCAGAAGGTCGCGCATGTGGATACGCATAAAACCCACAAACTCGGCATAGTTGGTGTCGTCAAAGATCACGGAGCACCGAGGAACAACAACATAGCCCGACGGAGACATCGCGGGCGCTCTGTTTTTTTCGATTTTTTTTAAAGTCAACTCAGGAGAGAGAATATGGATCTGGCTCGTGCTCTCTAGCCCGAGCTCGTGCTGGAGACGACCGAGCAGGGCATGAGACGGCCAGGAAGGGCGGCGGCCGGAGGCGACCGGGCAAGGTCGACGACCGCGACGGGCCGGACAAGGCCGGGGCGGCAGCATGCCGTGGAGGCACGGCGGCGGCGGTAGGCCGGACAGGAGGCAGCCGCAGCAGGCCCGAATGGCGGCAGCGGCAGGCCAAGACGACGGCAGCGCGGCAGGCCGGGATGGCGGCGGCGCGGCAGGCCGGCGGTGGTGGCAGCACGGAGTTGCTACGTGCGGGGGAGAGGAGAGCCTAACCTGGGCTCTAATACCATGTCAAGCTTCATGTGCTGACCACTATTCCAAAAGACCGATCTGATGAAAAGGACCAGACAAATCACTTATACACCTCAACACCCCCTCTCACGTGTGACTCGGGGAGGGAGAGGCCAACACGTGCAACCGGAAGAGAGCGACGGCGCGCGAGTCTCAGAGGTACGGCTCAAGAGGCCTATACGTGGACAAAGAGGGGGCAACAACAATTTTAGAACAAATTGCGCAAACCAAGATTCGAATTCAAGACCTTGGCTCTCATACCATGTTGGAGAATGAGCAACTAACATTCACAGGGGGCCAAAGGCCAATACATGTACATGTGTCAATATGCAGGAAACCCCTTATACAATGAGGATATACAGGAAAAGGACCTATACACATCTAACAGAACCAACAAGCAAGGATAGGCATCAGAAGGAAATGAAATGGAAGAGCCGTTTTGTTCTTTGTACTGACAAATAGATTGAACTATTACTGTCTACACTCTTATCAATTTTTTTTTGAACCTTCTCTTATCAATTTTTGACACACATCAGCTTGGTAAATAACACCGGGAAAATGGTCGCGATGACTTGGATGATTGGTTAGAGGATTAGAATAGGAACTAGAAGGATGAAGCAAAAGGTCCAAGAAGTAAACACAAATGTTTGCATCCAATGAAATACACAATATGCAGCTTGTTAAAAACTGAAAACTATTTTGATCCCAGTCTGGTCATGAGCTACAAAAATACTTGGAGAGGAACAGTTTGCAGAATTATATGAAAATGTTGACAAGGTAATAAATAAATCTGAAGCAGAAGAAAAATTTACATCACATGTTCAATTAACACGTCATAGTAGCTTATCAAATAGAATAATCAGGTCATGTACTGCTTGACATTCCAGGTCCATTATCTCTGCCACCAGTTGCCCAGTCTACAAGAAAAAGAACTCAAATAAATTAACCAAAAATCCATGAAAAGTTTAACAAAAAAAAAAAGAGAGGGCAAAGGTGATACAGTTAGGACTTACATCAATCTACTACCATTACTTATAACTTGAACAGATTACTAGATTTCGACTCAAGTTTAAGAATAAGTAAAAACATATATAGTGCCTATAGGAGCACACTTACTCTAAACAAAAGGAATCACTCAAAACAGTAATATTCATCTACCCACTAATGAAGGTTTTTCAAACTAGAGCTAATCTAGTAATTGTGCTGCCTAGCTACACTGGAGTGGATTTATTACATGCTAAGTCAAATGCTCTAATGGAAATACTTTTTAACAGAAACATATTGGTGGGAAAATAACTCAACAGTTTGGATTTTAATAAATCTGGCCTTATAGAAGATAAATCAAACCATTTTGTTCCTTATCGGGTAGTCTGGTACAGACGAACTTATTTGCAGCCGAATTCTTGAACAAAAGAGGAATAGAACTACATTGTTTAATTCAAGTTTCATAACACTTGATATATATGCAGGTCCTTTTCAAAGATTTGTGGTTAAAGGGAAACATGAATAGACACAGTGGCGAACCTAGACTGGTGTCAAGCGACATTACAGAAATTTTATTAGCAAACAAACATTAGTTAATTTTCAGGTGCATGTACTATATATATGTACAACTTTCAGCTTTTGACAGTACATGCTCCCATTCCTAGCAACGCCACTATACTATCTTGCAGAGAAAAATAATACCCATATGTGAGCCATGACTTGCCAAGCCTCCAAATGTGCAACCCGAGTTACTTACATAACATTTAGGATGGTTCGGTTTAATGGTGTTTGGTCAAATTCATACTGTTATGTAGCTTATGAAAAGACGATCAACTGTAGATATGTACACATAAACTTAACCATAGCATTTTTATGCATTAATTCAAAAGACAGGAGACGGTTAATTTTCTTTCTCTGGCATTCACATGTTCCTATGATAATGCAAATAAACATCACCATAAGTTCAGAAAACTGATATGAAACAAAAGATTGAATTTATGCCGAAACTGCTAGCTAACCCTTAAGCAGAAGAATGGCACTCCATCAGCCACACACAAGATAGATAGATTTTGGTACTCTTACAGTGTAAGAGGGCAGCTATATTACCTGAAGCATAGAAACTTGTGTAGGGAAAACGGCTGGTGACGAAATATTCTCCCAAAATCTCTTTGGACTCCATTGAGTCGAGTTGGATCATGTATAAACCGACATATGTCCGGAGAAATAGCACATTGTGATCCTCATCGTACCCTCGTATCAGTGGCCACATGTCTTTTCTGCAATGTCTTGGCGAAAGGTGATCGACCAGTTCAATAATTTTCTGAAAGACCCATCTACCAACATCATCAGAATTGACCTTGCGCTCCCATAACTGCATGCTCAGTTCTCGTGTCAAAACGATGAGTCCAAGAGCACTTTCCTCTGTCCGGATGATTTGGGAGGAACCGTTGTCAGTGTGGCGGTATACTGGCTTCTCAATTACAACAAGCTTCTGCATATGAAAATCAAACTGAAGGATGTCACCTTCGGGATCTCCACCAAGTAACCAGCAAAATACATTCCCAACCAGGACGCTCTGCTTTCTCCAACTACTCAACCCATCTGTAGTGGTTGTTGAGATGACATTTCCCCATGCGGCAGACTTGGATTTGTAGAGGCAAGCTAATGCGCTTGTGCATTCGTTGCCACTGCGCACCAAGGCCAACTTAAAATAGCTTAAGTCGCAATCGCCGTGCACATGTCCATGGTCGTCATCGCCGGCGGTGCAGACCACCGCCGCGTATATGACCGCACCTTTTACAGTGTGATCAAACTCCCGCGGGACAGCAACTCGACACTGGTGACCGGATATGGGGTTCCACACGACAGCCTCGGGCCCCTTACTGTTGAGGAAAAGGGCGAGGCCGTGGCGGCAACCCATGAAGGTCAAGGACTCCTCGCCGGGGCGTTGCGGCAGGGAGAAGCGCCCCGCGGGGATGCGGTCGGGCGGGTCCAGCGTGGGAGTGAAGCAGTGACCGCCGGAATATCCATCGCGGGAGAAGAATCCGAGGAGCGGGGGCTTCCGGTGGTGCGCGCGGAAGAGGCGGAGGAAGCCGGGGTCGGAGACGAGGCGGCGCCAGCGGATGCAGACGACGGAGGCGCGGAGGAGGGAGGACGGCCGCGGAGGAAGGCGGAGGAGGATCTCATGGAGGAGGTCTTCGTTCTCTAGCGGGGCGGCAGGCGCCGGGTCCGGCAAGACGGGGGACGCGAGGCGGCGGCGGAGCATGGAAACCTCGCTCATCTCTCGTTCGGCGGCGGGGGCGGCAAGATCTATTTTGACTCGAGCCGCAAATCGCAGACAGTGCTGGTTTAACTGAATTGAAATTTCCTCTTTTTTTTTAATAATTTGGCCAGTTTGACTTGGCCTGGTTACATATTTAGGCTTGAATTTTTTTTGTTGCGAAACACAGTATAACGCAGACGCTCACATACACGCGCATACACTCACCTCTATGAACGCACACCCTACCCTATGAGCACCTCCGAGAAACTGAGCCGGCGGTTGGGTCTTGAGATTGACGAATTATTCACGTACGTGTATCACTTTGTTTCTTTTGGGCCCTTTTGCTCTTATTGTAAACTGTGCTATTTTTTAAAATAAACGATCATACTATACTATTGTAAAATCATAAGATTTACAAAAAAAAATTCAGTTATTTTTTACTTGTACAGATAAGGGACATACAAAGAGTGACCATAATGTGAGTATGCTTATTTTTGTATAATTCTTGGGATGTGATCATTTTTTATAATAAAAACGGACAACTTAACTTATTTAGATTTCCCAAAGCCAAAAATCATAAAGAAGACAAAACATAGTTCAATAAAATAAAGTTTTACCCTTATGCGTCCACGTATTTGGTGAGCGGTTGAGAGGCCACATCTCTAATAGTCGTCGTGAATGTAAAGCTTCGAGCACCCGTAGTTGTAAACAAACCTGTCATGGCCAGACCGGCCCAAAAGCCCGCCGTCGAGCCAGATCCAGGCTTCACTTTTGCATTGAAAGCTCGGCTCAGAACAAGGTTTTCGAATCGAGAGTCGATGGGTCGTTCTTGGGTAGCGACTCACTAGTCGTGACTAGTCGACTCGAAATGAATAAAGTAATAGGTAGTATAAAATATCATGGTATATACTTAGTAATAGCCTAATACCGGGGAGGATACTAGGAGCACTAGTACAGAACGACACATCGAAAACGGGTCAAAACCTCATCGGAACGGAGAAACGGTCCGTGTCCCCGCCCTCGCTGCTGATGTGAAGGCCCCGCTCGACTAAAAAATCTTGGCTCAAAAGATTAATGGTGGTTCTAACATTTTACACATTTATTATACTATGAAAATGTGTCATTTACTATTTTTAATACGAAATGGGAGTTTTTCCTGTCTCGGCCGAGCCAGGCTCGGGCTTGGCTTTTGCTGTTTTGCAAGTTAGGCTTTAACAAGCCCGCATCGACCGGGACTTTTTTTTGTTGCACAAGTCACATATGATAATACTATGGAATAAATTGTGTTCGTACACAATATACAACATAACCTATGTCTATGAGTTTTTCCTTTTTTTTTTGAAAACTCGAAAGACAAGATGTGCAATGGGGTGCGGACGCAGCTAGTTGTGGAATACTCGCCTTCCTGCCTGAGAATTGCAATGCATCGCTTAATAATAAATCAGAAATTACATAAGCATACGCTTTCGTTTTTCTGTTGGATCTCACCAAAGTACTGCGCAATTATTAGCAGCCATTAGTGGTAGTGGTAGGAGTAGGACAGTATTTTTTTCCTTAACAAATGTCACTTCAGATATCTTTATTCCATGATGATAACAGTCTACATACATGTTCCGATATTGATTGATTTCCTGCAGGTGCAGGACCCCGAGTCCCTAACATGCACATGAAGTCACTTCACTTGACAAAGCTTGCTGGCGCGTGCTGCCTTGGAAGCTCAACGACCTGGATTGAGAGGAGGAAGCCTCATCGATCCAGTCGCGGTGGCGACCCCTTTCGATCCGGAGAAGCCGGCATGATCTTGCGGCCCAGCCCCAGCTGCACACATTAAACAAAATTAACCGATCGGCAAACACAGGAAGTATGTATACGGAGTACAGACAAGGGGTCCGAGCAACGACGTACGGGAGGCGGCGGAGGTTCCAATCATGTCGGCGGGAGGATCACCTCCCCTAGCAGCAGCGGCGGCGGAAGCGCCAATCATGTCGTGGTCGGCTAGTGTGTTGTGGATTGGAGGATCAGGTCTCCTAGCAGCAGCGGCGGAAGAGATCATCATCAGCGACAGCAGTACGGCGGCCGAGAGCAGGGAGGCTCTGTTGTTCTTCTTCATCATCGTTGAGTGTGCGCGGGCTTTGCTGTGTTGGAGTACGTCTTTTGCCCAGCCGGTTTATATATGCGTTTGCTGTATACATGTGCTCGTTAAATTGGAAAGCGGACATTAATTAGTTAGCACATGGTATTGATGGCCGGAAAACCTAGGGATTTAAATGGCCGGCCCCTAGCCGGAGATATTGATTCTCGTTCCTCACATGCTAACTTTGGTGCTCCTCCTCCAAATGTGACTAGCTTGGTCATGATTTACTTTTGACTAAACAATTCAAGTCACATGTATATAAAAGTATTATCATACCATTGAAAACTTGTCATATTATTTCTTAGTCCACATTAAGAATCATTGAGTCTAAACAAGAGATTAATGCAAAAAGAGAAAATAAGATTTCAATATGATGTTTATCGATGTTGACTAAGAAAGTAACTTTTTGTTTTTTTATTTAGCTTGCACTTTTCTTTCTGTAGAATAAATAAAGATCACAGCCGTCCTGATATTTTCTCATTTTTTCACGTATATTGAACTTTTTTTTTATGAAGAGTATATATTAATATCACAGAGATACCAATTACATGTATATTGAGCTATAGCCATTTATATTTCGAAATTTCTTTGCATCCGAACGTCCATCCGATTCATGTACGATTCATAACTTGATGCAATCCGTCAATCGCAGCTTCGCGTCGGACAAGAATTGTACCAAAAACATCGGACGTGTAGCATTGTTGTTTATGATTTATTCATTATGTCACAAAGGGTGTGATAATTCTAGGTCGAAGGAGAATTAACTTGGTTCATAGTCAGGTGACATCATCGACTTATAGTTGCAGCCCATGTACCCAGCGGCGGACCTAGCGTCCCTGCTACCCGGCCATCGCCCGGGCTTCCGGCCGGCCACGCAGCGTATTTGTAGTGTATATGTACAGTACATTGATTGAAAAAAATCATTTTATGCTTCTAAATCTACTGTTTGCCCGGGCTTTGGCTTTGCTCTGGGTCCGCCACTGCATGTACCCATGTTGTAACTCATGACTAGCACGAATCACACAAACACATGCAACAGTCTGGAGCATTTTTCTCAGTTACTACACTACTTTCAACTGAAAAATCCCGGTTTGCGACACAAATCCGACCGTAGGATTCAACTGAGCCCTAATTTAATTCCCAGTTAGCAATTCCGTATTTTTAAAGGTATGTCTCTATCTAAGTTAACTTAGATTTTCTTACGTCTCGGTTGATTCAGAAAAATGCAACTTCTGCGTAATGGAAAATACAGCTCGCACATCTTTACCAAGAGTCCAAGATGCAATTTTGATTCTCTTTAGATAAGTGCAATGGCTTCACTTTACCTTTCTGAACTGATTGGGATTCAGACCTAAAAATTCTCATGATTTCAAATTTGGACAACTGTTTTTATCATTAATTTAGCCATTACATATTCTATGTTGGTGTGTGCATTAGTCAAAATTATGCATGGAAGGTGGAACTCATCAGCCATGCTCGACGAGATCTGTAAGCCTGTAATTTGTGTAGGCTTAGAGCCTCTCTCTTTGCATTGCAGGATTGCGAAACATAGAAACAGAAAAAAAAACATAAAGATCTCGCATATTTGCTAGCGCAAAACAGATAACTACAAACACATGATACTTCAAAAATTGTGTGACATCTATGGTTTCAAATTTCAGTTTCAGGAAAATTTCGGCCACTACTGAAATCACTAAAATTCAGTGAATTTCAGTGATTTGGGTTTTCGTTTCAGCCGAATGACCGAAATTTTCTCTTAAAATTCATTTAAATGTTCAAAAACTATTTAAATATTTTTTAAATACTTGTGTATTACTGAAATATTTTGCCCGAAAGGTAATTATTTCACTATCTACCGAAATCACTGAAATTCAGTGAATTTCGATGAAATCTATATCTATTATATATACCTAATCTATACCTAATAATAAAGGGAGGAATGTTTCTTCCTCCCGTTTTTCCGTCCGTCTTTTGTTTACGTTTTCGTACGTCGTGATTACGTCTTCAGTAATTTCTATTCCGTCGCCGTCTTGGCGCCTTAGAGTTTGAGATAGATCGATCCAATCTGTCTTGGACCCGTATACGAATCGTTATCCTAGACGCGCAGGTCTGTTACTATATTAAACATGTCGATCGATGCCAAACGTGTCCCAGGCCATGGTCTCGGTACGACCTAGGGTTCCCATGCCGCCACCGATCACTGACCTCGGACGACATGATCAGGGAGATCTGGATCTGCTTCGTCGATGACGAGATGGTGTGCCGAGCTTGATGAGCGCATCCCGTTCTGAAGAACATGGAGCGTGATCTCCGCCGCCAACCCCTTCGCACCATCGAATCCTACATCAAGGACCATCGTTGCTGGAACATGCCGCTGTCGCACGGCTCCCTAAATCCCCACAGGTGGGTTGCTACTCGCCGGGCCGGTTGGTCGCTACTCGCTGGGCCCCGCGGAGAGGTGAGGTCGCCAAGGAACGATCAGGGAACGGAGGAGCTAACTGGCAGCCGGGAGGAGCGCTCGTGGGACTCGACCATGATGTGGGAGGGCAGAGGCAACAGAGCCTAGAAGGCTAGAACGATCTCTGTCGAACCCTAAATCACCTTCCTGCCGCTGGCCGATTCCGACGGCCTCCAGTCGAGTGGTGGATCATGGTGTTCCCGTGGAGTGTACGCACGGCAGCCGTGACACTCCACTCCACTTGGTCCGTCATCTTGGGTCACATCTCGGAGGAGACGCGGCAGTGGCGGGCACCGTGCTTATTAATTCATACGTTGATGGTCTTGGGCATCACCATGATGGCGTTCGACCTAGCGTGCTTCTTTCCAGGTTCAGCCGGGAGCCCGGGAGAGCCTCATTCATGCTGGGCATATGGCGGCGAGTTCTTGCTGGCCCTGGACACGTGCTGTTCCAGATTGTGTCCTGGAACCTCGCGTGCCTCGCTTCTTAGTCAGTGGATCAGCACACTGTAGAGCAGATGCGCACGAGCATGGAGACACTGGCGGATCCACGTTCAGCCTGGGGGGTGCACAGGACACCCCCAAAATACATTATTCTTTGTATAGATCGGTCTGTACAATCTCGTGCCTCGTCACTCAGGAAAATCCACCCATATATAGCCCCTCTCTTCCTCGCGTGATTCTCACCAAAAACTATCGCACGAACTCGCCGAAAGTCGCTCGCCAATGAAGCTCGAAACCGATCGGCAATGGAAATCCCGGGTCGATCGACGGATCATGTCTACAAAGGATGCGACGCAAGCAGCAGACGTTTAAGCAGTAGCACCGAGTTGCCGCCTCGCTGGGTGACCGCCTGCCGGTCACGACCGATTCGCCGCATCGGTGCCGGTTGCAGCTTACCCGTGGGTGCTACACGCTTTGGTTGTGCCTCTCGCTCAGCTAGCTGACGGGGACGGTCGCTGCCGTCGTCGGCCGAGGCCATCAAGGTCCAGTCGAAGGTCGTCGGCTGCTGCTCCACATCTTGCCGGCCAGACGGAACCCTGAACTTCTGAAGTTATGCGCGACCACCGAGGATTCGGATGGAGGACTCCTGGAGCAACACGTCTGTTTCGCCTGGCATGTCCACATAGCACTCTATAATTACAGAAAGTCTGCAGGTCGCAGCACCCAAAATCCTCGCCACCACCTAGCGTTGGAGGAAGGCATGCAGAACATGACGGTTGATTGCTTGGAGAAGCCTGACGAATGTCCCAGCTCCCAGCGCTGCCAGCTGCGGCGAGGCCAGCAAAGAGCAGTGACGCACCGGTTCTCACTGCGTAGGACTCGGTCGTGGAGGTGTTCTGCATGAGTCGGTCCGTGAGTCCAGGTATTGTATACGTATTTGTATGTGACACATCATCATGACATCAGCATGATGTTTTTGTAGTCATGTACAATACTCCGTAACATGTATAGCAGCCCAAGGTTATACCTGTGGGCGTGTGGCAAGCTATCTATCAATCTACTACAACCAGTTTTACGGTATGCACAAGTCAGACGTGAAGGCCGGCACAACCTATGCAAGGTGAGGAGCACGACCTTATGCAAGGGCACGACAACGCCGATCAACACCTCATGTCTCTACCTCAACTCAATATGGGTCATCTGTCTCAATTGCAAATGAAATTATGTCGGCCAAAGAGGGGAATCGTTGATGGAGACCGTGAGTGCCGCTCCCTCCTCCCCTCCCACCACCTACCAAACCCCGACGGCGGGCCACTCCGGCCTCCGTCGTCCAGCTAGCCTTTCGCCGGACCTGGGCCCGAGGTGCATTGACTTCGACCTGAGCCCCTCCTCGTCTGAAGGATCTACGGAGCAATCTCCACGGGTAAGCTTTAAGGAGGCCCTCCTTTCCGGGATGGAGACTGCTCCTCCCCCTGCTGCCGTCTCGGGTGGAGGCGTTGAAGCGGCGCCAGGTGGGCTGGCGGCGTCCCAAACTGGAGGTCTGCAGGGGGCATCTCCTCCTGCCGTGCAAGCTCCACCCGGCACCCCTGTTGATGACGACCAGTCTTGGACGGTGAAGAGGCGGAGGGGCTGGTGGCGCAAGGAAAGGCGCGCTGCTTTCATGGCGCGCCAGGGCGCCTTCAACGGCGCGGGGGGCGCTCGTGCCATGGGCCGCGATAAGCTCAAGGAGCTGCTTAAGAAGAAGGCGGCCGGTCGTTGCTTCAAGTGTCTGGCTCGCTCCCACCGGGTTTCACAGTGCAGAGATCCTCCCACCTGCCTTCTCTGTAATCGTCCGGGGCACAAGGCTCGGTGGTGCACAGGCGTCGCCGCCTCTGCTCACCCTCGCCCACCGGTTTCGGAACGCATCGTCTTCCCTCCAGACCACCCGCAGTTCATCAGGAAACACCCTTCCACCCGCCTCTCCTATCCACCAGATCACCCGCTCGCCCACCGCCGTCCTGTTCACTCGCGGCTCGTTTTCCCTACCCAGGCTGCCGCACCTTCTGCTCACCCACGCGGGTGGTTTCTTCACCATGCGGATGGCTCCTTCGTTCCGCCCCGGCGTGCTCCGGCTCGCCGCCGCCCTGTGGAGCGCCAGCGCGATCGTTCCCCTCCCGCCGGCGGGAATGATGGCCGAGATCGGCATGGAGAGGGCGGCCATGGCCGCGGCCCGCAGCAGCGCCGAGTTCGCCGGCCCGCGCAAGGCCACGTCGGCGACGTCTCCGGTGCATGGCGTCAGCGTCAGTGGGTGGCGTCAACGGTGCACGTCCCTGCGCCGTTAGGGTTCAACACCCATGGGGCGGACGGCGCTCTCTCTGCCGGTGCAGGCGGTAACGGCGTGAGCCGCTCGGTTGGCTCGGCTGGCCGCCAGTTGACCAGTCCAACGGCTAGCGTGGCAGAGGGCACGGGGCTGGCTTCGCTACCCGTGCTGGACACAGACGCGCATGCGTTGGCGGATGCGGAGAACCGGGATCCGAAGGAGAAACCTGCGGCGTTCTCATCCCAGGTTGCAGACGAGGACAGTGCTCCTTCTCGTGTAACTGTGCTGTCGCCTGGGGGGGCCGCTCGGTCGACTGCGGCCGCGCAGGGCGCTGACGAGGAGCTAGTCACGGGTGCTGCTGGGAACTCGATGCTGCTTGCGCAGGTGGCGGCCTGTGGGCCGGAACAAGATGATGGGCTGCTAATCGTTGCTCGCTGCGGAGACTCCGGCAGCCGGCCCGTCGTGGGCCAGTTGGGCTCTCTTGTCCGGCCTGCGGGCGGAAGGCCACAAGAAGAAGGGACCGTGCAGGAGGCGGTCGTTACCCAAACTGTACCCACTTTCACTGAGTCGCTCTCGGCTCCGATCCCCTCCCCCATCATCCAGATGGTGCCACCGCCCCCAGCCACACCGATCCGCCGTCGCCCGCCGGCGCAGGCTCCAACCACGGTCCGCCGCACCAGCGAACGCCTAGCGAACAAATCCATGGCGGCGCTCAGCACCATCGAACGCGCTCGCCGCGTCCTCCGCAAGAAGTGGGGCCTGCCAACGGAGGAGAAGGCCGGCGTTGCTGCCTCAGAGGAGGCCCTCCTTGCTCGCTTCCTTGCTCTGTTCAAGGAGCCTCTCTCGGCTCTGGAAGTGGAGGCTGTGCGGGCTTTGCTGGGCTCTGTTAGTACCACACGAGGGCTCGCCAAGTCGACGACGGGGCGCCACAAGCAGAGGGGCGTGGCGGCCGGCATCCAGGCAGCCGCGGCATAGGCGTGCCCACGGCCGTCTCGTTGATCCATCGGTTATCATGTTAAGCACATTTTCTTCATTCTTGCCTAGGGCCGCTCTGACCATGGTAGTTATCTGTCAGCTGTTGTGGGTGTTCTGTTCGTCAGTTTCGGGTTCAGTTTGGGTGTTCTTGGCTGCTGGAGCTAGTTGTCCGCTCTGGTTGTGGCTGCTGTCTCAAGGTTTCGTCTGTCAATCTGCTGAGTTTAGCTGGTTTACATATGGCTGAGCAAAATTGTGTTATTCTGAATTGGAATCCCCGTGGTCTTAATAATCCTGCGAGGAGGCTAGTGGTGAAAGAGTTGGTGCAGAATCAGCGTGCTACGATTGTGTGTATCCAGGAGTCCAAGTTGGGTTTCGTGGACAATGCGATTGTGGCCGAAACCTTCGGGCCACAGTTCGTAGATAACTTCTGTTACCTTCCCGCAGATGGCACAAGAGGGGGGATTATTGTGGCGGCCTCCTCCGATTTCTTTGAGTTATCTCAATCTGGTTCTTCTCTGAACACTATCTCTGCCAAGATAACAATGAGGGCAAACAAGAAGTCATGGTCTCTGACAGCAGTGTATGGGCCGCAGGGGGTGGAGGAGAAACTGCAGTTTATCGATGAGCTGAAATCTCTGAAAGATACTGTCACGCCCGATTGGTTGTTGCTGGGTGACTTCAACCTTCTATTGAGAGAGTCTGATAAGAGCTCTCGGAATGTCAATCGCAGGTTGATTGCGACGTTTCGTGCGGCACTGAACTTTCTCGAGCTCGCGGAGCTGCGACTACATGGCAGGAGGTTCACTTGGACGAGCTCAAGCGATGCGCAAATCCAGTCGAGGATTGATCACTGTTTTGCTTCAGTGGCTTGGAACCTCATGTTTCCTCAATCACATCTTAGAGCTGTTTCTTCCTCCATGTCAGATCATTGTGCTCTACTGCTCACAGGTCAATTGGCAGTGAAGTCCTTCAAAGGGTTCAGATTCGAGGACTATTGGCTGAGGCAGCCGGGTTTTTTGGACACGGTTACAGAGGCGTGGAACAAGCAGCTGCACCCTGGTGATCATATTCGCTCTCTGCACATTAAGTTGAGCCGCACCGCAAAGGCATTACGGGCATGGAGTAGGGCTCGTGTGGGAAGCATCCGCCTTCTTTCCACGGTGGCGGAGCAAGTAATTTTGGGTCTGGACATGGCTCAGGAGGGTCGGGATCTTTCTATTGCTGAGATTGCCCTCCGAGCCTTTCTCAAGCAGAAAATCATTGGGCTAGCGGCGATCGCGCGCTCTCGCATGAGACAGCGGTCGAGGGTGAAATGGGTTGGAGCCGCAGACGCAAATACAAAGTTGTTTCACTTGCGCGCCAACGGTCGTCGACGGAAGAACTTCATACCTGTGCTAAATTCCGCCGATGGGCAGCTTTCCACTGAAGAAGAAAAACATGCGGAGCTGTTCAAGCACTTCAAGCAGCTCCTTGGTCAGCCGCTGGCTAGGCCCCAAACTCTGAATTGGGACTCTTTGGCAGTGCCTATGCATGATCTATCCTCCCTCGAGCTGCCTTTCTCCATGGACGAGCTAAAGGAGGCTGTTTTTGGCATGCCATCAGGGAAGGCCCCGGGCCCAGACGGTTTTACTGCAGCATTCTACAAGAAGTGTTGGCCCCTGATCTCGACAGATATCCTGCTGGCGGTAAACCAGCTCCATAGCCTGCGAGGTAGACGGTGGCACCTGTTGAACTGCGCCCACATCACTCTGCTGCCGAAAGGGGAGGGGGGCTGCAACATCAAGGACTATAGACCGATCAGCTTGATGCACTCCATTGCAAAGATAGTATGCAAGCTCATGGCTAACCGCTTGGCCCCTTGGCTTCACACCATGATTCCGAACTGCCAGAGTGCGTTCATTAAAACGCGCAGCATCCATGATAATTACCTGTACGTGAGGAACACGATCAAAGATCTTCACTCCAAAAAGAAGCCATGCCTGTTTCTGAAACTTGATATCGCTGGGGCTTTTGATTCAGTTTCTTGGGAATATATGCTGGAGTTACTTGAGAGGCTCGGTTTTGGACCGCGATGGAGGGACCTGCTATCTCTTATATGGTGCTCCTCCTCCTCCAAGGTATTGGCGAATGGATCGATTGGGCATCCTATCTGGCATAGGCGAGGGCTGCGCCAGGGCGATCCGCTATCGCCAATGCTATTCACCATGGCGATTGCACCTCTCCATTGGATGCTTCAGCGTGCTGATCAGATGGGGGCTTTGTCGCCGGTGGCACTGCCTCCCGCAAGGCTTCGCACTAGCCTATATGCGGATGATGCAGCTCTCTTTGTCAATCCAACCGCGCCTGACATTGCACAGGTGGCTGGGATTCTCACTCTTTTTGGGCAGGTGTCAGGGCTCCGTGCAAATCTTCAGAAGTGTGCTATCTACCCCATCAGGTGCCAGGCCCAAGACATTGCCCCGCTTCTGAGCATGCTACCTGTCCCCATAAGTCAGTTCCCGTGTCAATATTTGGGTTTGCCACTTCACCATCGAAAGCTGACCAAGGCAGAGATTCAGCCAATGATTGACAAGATTGCGGGTCGTCTACCACGGTGGCGTGGCAAGCTTCTCAATTCTGCTGCTAGATTGGCGCTGGTCAACTCTGTGTTGTCAGCGATCCCAATATATATGCTGACGGTGTTTCAGTTGGGAAAATGGGCCATAAAGAGGATCGACAAAATTCGTAGGGACTTCCTCTGGAAATCTAAAAATCAAGGCACTCAAGGGGTTTGCTTGGTGAATTGGAAAAGTGTTTGCAGGCCCAAATCTTGTGGGGGGCTCGGAGTTCTTGACCTGGAGAGGTTCAGTCGTGCGCTTAGGTTGCGCTGGCAGTGGTTTGAGTGGACAGACAGGGGCCGTCCTTGGATTGGAACCCAGGTTCCATGTGACCGGGTGGACTCCTCGCTTTTTGCTGCATGTACTGATATTTCGGTGGGATGTGGCGACAAGGCAAAGTTCTGGACATCCCAATGGTTGGATGGCAAGGCGCCGTTGGAGATGGCCCCAAATCTGTTCAAGTTGTCGAGGTTTAAGAAACTAACTGTTGCCCAGGCTATTATTGGGAACAAATGGATGACGGGGCTGCACAGAATCACGACCGAGGCCCAGCTTCGCGAGTACACGGCGCTATGGATCAAGCTGCAAGGCATTCAGCTAACTGAAGAGGAAGACCAAATTCAGTGGAGGCTAGGGGCCAACAAGTGCTACAGCGTTGCCTCTGCCTACAAGGTTCAGTTCGCGGGGGCATATTCCGTGATCGACTACTCCAAGCTATGGCGTTCCAAGGTTCAACCGAAGTGCAAGATGTTTCTCTGGTTATGGCTCCGCCAGCGCATTCTCACGGATGACATGCTTGCTCTGCGAGGCATTGACCATCGGGATGCTTGTGTTCTTTGCGATCAGGGGGAGGAGACGGCTGCCCATCTTGTGTTGCAATGCCCATATGCCCGCACTGTTTGGTTTCTGTTGGCACAGTGGACTGGATCTAGTGCCTTGGCAGTGCAGATACAACAATTTTCAGCCCCAGCTGAGTGGTGGAGCTTCATGACGGTGCGCTGACCAAAGACGAGCTTATGGTGGCGATCTACGGCGTATGGCATATCTGGAAAGAGCGGTGCCGGAGGGTTTTTCAGCAGTCATCCTTGACGGAAAGTATGCTTCTCGACCTTATTCGGGATGATCTGTTGCTGCTAGGCACCCATCTGGCGAGAGGATCACATGAGCTTCAGGTTCCAAACGAGTTATCTGACAGTGGCGAGTAATCACCATGCGAACCTTGGCCTGTACTGTTTTCCTTTTCTTCTCAGTTTTCCTTTGGCTAGAGTCTCTCTAGCTTGTAACCAGACCTTGCTTGCTCCCTCTTAATTGATTTGGCAGAACAACTGCCGTTTTACTTCAAAAAAAATTATGTCGGCCTTCTTTGTTGATAACCACGATGCAATGCAACAACAAGATTGGAAAGTAAGTGCCTTTATTTTTCTATTTCCCGATGTAAATGGTTTATGGTGGACCAAAGGAAAAATATTTCAAATGGTTTCAAACAAAAACAAAAGGACACATTTTTTTTTGAGGGTTATGAGTATGTATTCATTTATTTTTCTAGACCCGTTGCAACGCACGGGCATTTTACTAGTAATAATAAAGGAAGCAATTCTCTCTTCGTCCGTCGTTTCTTGTCGTACGTTGTTTTCCGTCCAACCTTTATTCCTTGATCGCTAAAAAAACCAGATTTTGTAGTACCTATCCTCGATGGCTAACAAAACCAAACGTTACGTTCGTAGCAGGAGAACGGACCCATGCACTTTTGGCCCATCCCACCGAATCAATGTGCCTGTAACTGGATCAGGACTAGAACGGGCACGTAAAACGAATCCCCATCGGTTTCTACCTCAAACATCCGACTAAAATAGAAGTCTCTGTTGGAATAACACACGTCGTACCGACGGCTAGCCTGGTTTACCCTCCATTGGGAGCACGCCCCGACCAGAAGCACAAAGACCAGGAGGCAGGAGTGCACCTACTGTCTTAATTAATCAATCTCCAGGTCGACGCCCCCGGCCGGTGGCACCGCTGAACGTTGTCTACTACTCCAACTTGCATGGTGGCTTGGTGCATCTCCAATTTGTGCCCAGCTCGCATGTCTACTGAAGTGCTACTAAAAGCTTTCTCTTGGAAAAGAAACTGTATGATTCTTGCGCCGTGTTTAGGGTCTCCGTATTGTGAAGTTGGATTAGTGGATTTAGGCACAAAAAAAAGTACTCCATGCACATGTAGCATGAAATATATACAAATCTAAATCCGGCTACAATTTCTGTTTGTGGCATTGTATGTGTTGTGGAGAAAATCAATAGAAGAATCGTGTGTAACTGCTAAAGAATTATCTGAATTTTATATGGTACATTTATCTGAATTTTACATGATATATTTTTGTTGTTGTACTTTATCAACTGATTTTGTATGGTACTTTTTTGCGTTTGTAAGTGCTGGCAGTAAGCGGCGGCATGTCGTTTTTAGAGATGATACCATCAGCCACGACGGTCTTCAATGGTGATTGTCGGCCACTTTGCATGTTTTCCGATGAGAGAAAAATGAGAAGAAGGCTTATTGTTTGGCACACAAGTTTGTCCTGGAGAAGCTACACGCATATTTCGAATTAGCAAGGGCTGATTTACGTTGGATTCGATTGTTCATTTCATTGAACATGGCGCGAGGCGCCGTAGCAACGCACGGGCTTGGTCCGTATACAATATGTATCAACACAGGTGTCAGATCCATCTCAACTTTCCCCTTTCCATGTTTTTCCACTGAGAAAATAATCCATCCAATCTCCAAATCTCCTCAAGTTGAAACTGGACTCTCCCCAGATCTCATGGAATCCTCATACGGGGAGCAATTCATCCCAAATCCAGTGCACAGGAGTACAGAAGGAGCTGACGATAAAAGAAAACATCAACGGGAGGCTGGGAGTCACAGGACATCACCTCTCCTGGGAGGTTCCGTCGCGACGTCGGCCAGCAGCCCGCGGCTCCGGGCAGAGACTCTCCTGGGTGCTAAGAGTGTGCAGCGCGGAGCGAGGCGTATGCCGGGCCTCAATTTGCCGTCCGATTCAGAGAGCTGCAGGGCATGGGATGGCGGGTACGGTCTCACTGGTGCGGGGAGTCGAGGTAGGAGAAGGCGGTGGCCAACTCGGTTCGACACACGAGGACGAAAGGAAATTAAAAAAAATGAAACGGTACGTACTTACGGGTGGCATTGGACCATAGGACTCCGCTGTCTTCAACCAGAACTACTTGCATTAAAAGAAAGAGAAGGGAGCTTATAAGCACGGGAATGGTTCAATCCTTATGTTCGCTCTGAATGCAACGACTTATGAAATTCAAGATTGTGTGGGTGTTCAGTCACCGGAGTATCATAATGGAGTTCAACGACCTTACAACTGTCAGGTACTCGTGGTTTCCCTCACTGGCTCCGCCATCTTCTCATCCAAAAACGCATATAGAACAAAATCTCACTTTCTATAAGATTACTTGAGAAAGAAAAGGTATAAATAGGAATGTTATAAATAGGAAAGGTATAAATAGGAACGGTATAAATAGGAAAGGTATAAATAAGAAAGGTATAGATAGGAAAGGTATAAATAGGAAGGAAAGGTATAAACGAAGGAGACAAAAATCTGGGGAAAAATAATTTGCAATTACTAATAGAATCACATAAAGATCCTACATATGAAAATTCTATATAATGTGCCTCACCAAAAGGGCAAGAGCAAAAATCCACTCCCATTTTCGTAACACAATGGCCATTCTAAGGAAGTCAAGCTCATTGTTTCTTGTGGCCCTTCTTGTCGCAGCCATTCTTGTCTCATCTAGCCACTCATCCAAGGATGATCTAGGTGTGTACTCTTTATCAGACTCAATAATTACTTATTTGTTATGAAGTTTTGATGCAGATGCTAATTGTAATGTGTGTGTCAATGGAATGACATGTGTGCAGGTGAAATGAAGGCGGTGATAGAACCAATGGACATCACCAAGTGTGATGTGTTAGTGGAATGTAACTATAATTCATGCACGACGCACTGCTTCGGGGGCATCATCTCCGGGGGAGAAGGATTTTGCAACCTTCGGCCAGATAATAAGTATGATTGTTGTTGTGACGTAGTCCCTCCTCCGTTAGCATGAGGTCTGAGATTCAAAATAGCAGTTAATCCTGTTAGCTACCATTCATGCATCTCACCTCCATCCGGGTGCAGATTTAGCATGGCAACATATTGGAAATAAAGTTGTTCTAGACGACACATATATGCTGAAACTTTTCAATATATCAATAACTTATTTTAATGTTTTTGTAGCACTGAAGTGAAACACGAGAAAAAAACTGAACTAAACAAGGTTCAAAACTGGACCATTTCATACAGTTTTGGGCGGACTGAAAGAAAAATGAACCACCGGAAATTACGATTATATCAATAATTCTACACTTATGGATGACTTATGGAAACTTATGCCCTGACTAGGATTTTCTCATACGTCATGCTGACATCATCGCATAAATTATTAAATCTAATTAATTAATTAATTAGTACTCCTTCTCGATCAATAACATCTATATATATATAATATATAATATAATAATAATCTATACCTAATAATAAAAACATTAAGGTTTCTTGTGGTACGTCATTTTTATTTCCAATTTTACCCTCCACCAATTCACATATTACGCCCTGATGCCATCAAACCGTTTTGTTCGCTTATTTACATGAATTGCCACCGTAAGTCAAACGGACAAAAGAAATCCCCTCCTGCCCTGCCTCGCGGTGTGGAGGTGGTGATCCATGGATACCGGAACTGCGGTAGGAAAACGAGCTAGGGTTCCTATGGAGCGGAATCAGTGGAGCTAGAGGAGGACGGAAGACCTAGAGCGAATTTGCGGCGCATGTACACAGTACACGGCGGCGGCGGCAAATCGAGCGGCGGCGCCGGATCGAGCGGCCGCGGCGGCGCATGTACACGGCGGCGGCGCCGGATCGAGCGGCCGTGGCGGCGCATGAAGGACTTCCTCGAGGCGGTAGACAATGGTGCCCCTCGTCCATCTCTCTCCGCGTCTCTCTCACGCAAGCATCCGAGCTAGCTAGCTTTCGAGAACACGCGGGTGACCGGCAGAGCAATACAACGCGTTCGCGGCTGAGTAAGAGCGAGACAGCCAGACGCCCAGACGGGCAGCAGGCGGCAGCTTGGAGGACGGTGCTAGCTAGCTTCTTATCTCATCTGCAGCTAGCTTGTTTTGTACTAGTGCTTGTTTTGTCCAATCAAAATTCTTTCCGCATGATGATATGTTGGGTATCAGAATATCACCAATTTCGTGTTTTGTCAACAGTTGGTCCACCAAATTATGATTAGAATTGTTATGCTCGACTCAGCTTTTTATGTATTCTCACCGAGGTGACCACATCGACTCATCCACTTTTTATTCTTTGAACCAAACACAAAAATGGTTGCCCCTAACCATTTCTCACCCAACCAACCAAACAATAAAAATGGCTATCCCTAATCAGCTGGTTAGGGGTGCCCTCATCCCCTATATCTAATCCCCTGAACCAAACACACCCTTAGTGGCTGACCTGGGCCTTCATCTGGGACACCCTTAGTGAGACATTCAGTCGGCCGGTAATCAGTGGAGCTCACGGCAGAAAGCAGAAATGTAAAAGAGAGAGCTTGGGAGACATGAGATTGCCGATGGCAGCGTGTTATATTATGCTTTGCAAATGATTATGTTACCTTACTGTCTATTGGTTAAGACCAAACGTGCTGTCGCTGGTCCTTCGCTGAGGCAAACGGAGTGCCATGTGTTGACAATCGATGGGAGGGAAGGGAACAAGACATTGGGATGAAAGTATTATTTTTATTGTCAACTTATCTCTCTATACATACTACTTACAAAAGAGAGCTACATAGTTCTTAAAAAAGAAGAGTGTTTCATTCGAAGGATTTTAAGAAAAAATACATCGAGGCTTAAGACCTTTTTAATACCTTTTTCAACTGATTATTTAAACATTCACAAAAAAATCATAGACAGCATATCTATACAAGTAATATAAACATAGATTGCTAAATTATGAATTATCGAATTGAATGTGTTTCAATTGAATATCACATTATATAGTTCTATTTTCCTAAAATTTGTTACGTGAATTAGAACCGAATTAATAGGGCGTTGCAACAAACGAATTTCCCTTTTAGTCCGTCGTCTTCTACAAACCTAATCGACAATAAAAATTATTGAAAGTTCGTCGGCAGAGTCCTACGTGTCGCCAATGTTGGAGAGGACGTTTATGAGATTCAACAACGCTGATTTTTTACCCGTTGCAACGCACGTGCATTTTTCCTAGTATATCTCTGTCAAGTCAATGTGAGTATTTTTCTAAAAAATACTGAAAATAACCATGTATTCCCTAACATATCTTTTCGCCACCAGGTCAATGCTAGCTGTACGATTTTGTTCGGTCCGAAGTGATCTCTGGCAAAAATAGTATTAACTGAGTACTAAATAGATAGTCCACTACACTAACCATCAACATGTATCCCTAGAGAGACTGCCAACCCCAACGACAACTCCATACTTGTAAATAAGAACACTGAACTTCACCGTTGAAACTGACTGCTCGGAGGCAGTCCAGCTGATTAAGGAGTCCACCCCAAACACCTCAGTCTAGACATTCAGCATAAGCAGGATTCGTGATCTTATTAAGGAAAGAGGAACTAAAATAGCTAGCATCAATCGTGACGCTAATGGCGCCAGTCACGAGCTAGCTAGGATGGGAAGGATGCAGAACCGAGTACGGCTCCGGAGTTTTCCACAGGAAATTTCTAGGGCAGTAGCTTATGATTGTAATCCTCCCTTAGCTTAATGTAATTCTCTTTCCACCGCAAAAAAAAAAAAAAACAAGAACAAGGAAATTAGCAACCATTTTTGTCCAGATTCGGAATTTTCCTTTTCTTCTTTACACAGTATATATATCTGCCTAGTAAAATGCCCGTGCGTTGCAACAGGTCTAGAAAAATAAATGAATACATACTCATAACCCTCAAAAAAAAAATAGGTCCTTTTGTTTTTGTTTGAAACCATTTGAAATATTTTTCCTTTTGTCCACCATAAACCATTTACATCGGGAAATAGAAAAATAAAGGCACTTACTTTCCAATCTTGTTGTTGCATTGCATCGTGGTTATCAACAAAGAAGGCCGACATAATTTCATTTGCAATTGAGACAGATGACCCATATTGAGTTGAGGTAGAGACATGAGGTGTTGATCGGCGTTGTCGTGCCCTTGCATAAGGTATGATTGTTGTTGTGACGTAGTCCCTCCTCCGTTAGCATGAGGTCTGAGATTCAAAATAGCAGTTAATCCTGTTAGCTACCATTCATGCATCTCACCTCCATCCGGGTGCAGATTTAGCATGGCAACATATTGGAAATAAAGTTGTTCTAGACGACACATATATGCTGAAACTTTTCAATATATCAATAACTTATTTTAATGTTTTTGTAGCACTGAAGTGAAACACGAGAAAAAAACTGAACTAAACAAGGTTCAAAACTGGACCATTTCATACAGTTTTGGGCGGACTGAAAGAAAAATGAACCACCGGAAATTACGATTATATCAATAATTCTACACTTATGGATGACTTATGGAAACTTATGCCCTGACTAGGATTTTCTCATACGTCATGCTGACATCATCGCATAAATTGTTAAATCTAATTAATTAATTAGTACTCCTTCTCGATCAATAACATCTATCTATATATATATAAATAATATATAATATAATAATAATAATAAAGGAAGCAACGCTTCTCTCTTCGTCCGTCGTTTTTTGTCGTACGTTGTTTTCCGTCCAACCTTTATTCCTCGATCGCTAAAAAAACCAGGTTTTGTAGTACCTATCGTAGAGTTACGTTCATAGCAGGAGAACGGACCCATGCACTTTTGGCCCAGCCCACCGAATCAATGTGCCTGGAACTGGATCAGTACTAGAACGGGTACGTAAAACGAATCCCCATCGGTTTCTACCTCAAACATCCGACTAAAATAGAAGTCTCTGTTGGAATAACACACGTCGTAGCGACGGCTGGCCTGGTTTACTCCCGTAAGAAGCTGCCATACCACCGACCAGCTCTTCTCGACCGCCGTGACGAGTTGCGTCCGCCGCCGTCTAGAAGCTCTTCTCGGCCTGGTTTACTCCCGTAAGAAGCTGCCATACCACCGACCAGCTCTTCTCGACCGCCGTGACGAGTTGCGTCCGCCGCCGTCTAGGTCTGCGCTTCCGGTGTTCGCGTCCGCAGCCTCGGTGTTTGGACGTCCACGCCAGCCGTCGCGCCTCGAAGTTTGTGTTAGTAATCCACATCTCGACACAAAGAGTCGAGTGGTTCAATCAAAGCCCAAATAGATTTTAAGTTACCGTGCTCGATCTACCTCGACGTTCCGGCCGTTTTCTACATTGTCGTATTGTCAATTTCCCTGAACTCCATCTGCATGTCCTCCACTGTACGCGGATCAGAGACGCCGGGACATTGCCTTCCTACTGTTTCCACCGTGCCCCACCCCGCCCGAGGTATGTACTATCTTCTTTTAATCGGATCTATGAGGCAGTTGCTTCACCTGATTGGTTGTTGTGCCGAACCAGCCTCCCATGGTCAAACTATCATCGAAAGATGAATTGCTTGCATAGGAAAATTTAGCTAGCTCGATCATGTGGTAGTGATTTACTTTGCTAACTACTTCATATATGCACGCTCACGCTTGGTTTTATCTCATCACATTGGCAGTATATATATTGTATTACAAACTATCATCGGAAGATGAATTGCTTGCATGGGAAAATCTAGCTAGCTCGATCATATGGTAGTGAATTCACTTTGCTAACTACTTCATATATGCACGCTCACGCTTGGTTTTATCTCATCACACTGGCAGTATATATACTGTATTATACTTAAAAATTAATTTTCTATTTTAGTCTGCATGTGCAAACAACAAAAGCATATGTGGTTGTCTGATAATGAAACCTCACGATGTTTAGCTTTTATTACATATATTTCATCTCAATAATAGCATTTATATTATGCAACCTCTCCTGTAGGTAGGCATTTTGGGTTGCAATCTCAACTCATGGATATCAAGGAACGAAGAAGGATAAGAGATAGAGAGCGGTATGCACATATGACAGATGAAGAAAAGAAGGAAAAACTGAAAAAACGTCGTGAGGCTTATAAGCAAAAAAAATCAATTAGAAAGACGAAGAAATATGCCGATTTAGAGCCGGAACAAAGGACAAGACAATGTGCACAAAAGAGGCAGAAATATGCAAACATGGAGCCAGAACAAAAAAAAGCTAGATTACAACAAATTCTAACTAACCGTGAGTACAGGCGCAACACACCATGCAAAGAGTCAATTGCGATGGTGAACCCTTTATATATTGAACCACAAGAAGAAGTTAGTATATCTACCTTCAATGTGTACCAAGATGTCATATGATATAAATTTATTTCAAGTTAGCATAGAGATGGAATTTATCAATAATTTTTTACCCTTCAAGCTATTTTTGTTTTAGAAAAATATTAGTCTATGCAGGTCAATTAACTTTGGTGTAAAATTTGGATTGTGCCAACATTTTTGTCAAAACTTATATTTTTAAACTCCCGTTGCAACGCACGGGCACTTTTGCTAGTCTCACTAAATTTTAAAAGCATCATCCATACAATCCAAAGTGCGTCTCATGGAATTTCCCCCCTGTTAATCAAGGAGAACAGATGCAGCTTGCTCAAACGAGGCGAAGATGACTGTTTACCAATCAACCCGACTAATATCTTCTCCCCGCATAAAAAAACAAGACTAATCTTTCGGGGTGGATCTAATTTGATGAGAGGAACCTGGTCTTATACTAGGATTGTTTTTCTCCTTCTGTCTCTTTCCCAGCTCAGTGAAGAAATTGATGGCGTCCGCCTTGCCGCAGAGCCGGTGCAGCCTCTCGATGGGGTCGTCATCTTCCCTGTGTCTCTTGGACTTGCTGTTGTAGTCGTGGTCGTAGAGGACCTTGTCGTCGATGACATAGCTTCCGTTTGAGGGCGACGCCGGCGGTGGCTTAAGCATGTAGAGGTTTTTTAGGGCGTCCTGCTTTATCTTGTCCACCTCGTCCTTCCTGCCGCTTGTCTTCTTGGTCCCCGGCACCGCGTAATGGAGCTTGTAGCCTTGGTCCCTATAGTAGTGCTCGTAGCCGTGGTACGGTATGTCGTCGGGGATCTCCCTCTCCTGGCCGACGGCGACGGCAGTCTCGAAGCACCAGCAGGAGGCGACGTGGTTTACGGTGTACCCGCCGCCGCCGAGGAGGAGCAGCGGCACGTTGAAGCTCCGGATGTAGCCCACGCAGGCGGCGTGGCCCTTCACGGACAGGTTGAACCCGCCGATCCTGTCGCCGTAGAGCGAGTCGGCGCCGCACTGCAGCACGACGGCGTCCGGTGCGAACGTCTCCATGACCCTGCCCATGATCGGCATGAACAGCCCGTGTTGGTACCCGTCGTCGTCCATGCCCGCCTTCATCGGCACGTTCAGGGTGTAGTACTTGCCCTTGCCCTCGCCGACGTCCTCGGCCTTCCCGGTGCCCGGGAAGAACTTCCGGTCGCCGTCGTAGCGGTGGAAGGACACGGTCATCACCCGGTCGTCCTCCTTGAAGTGCTCCTCGACGCCGTCGCCGTGGTGCACGTCGATGTCCACGTACAGCACGCGGGCGAAGCGCTTGAGGAGCTCCTGGATGGCGAGCACGATGTCGTTGACGTAGCAGAAGCCGCTGGCCTTGCCGCGGCACGCGTGGTGCATCCCGCCGGACCAGTTGATGGCGACGTCCGAGCGGCCGCCGGCCAGCGCGCGCGCCGCGGCGAGTGACCCGCCGGCGTAGCGGAGGCAGTAGTCCCAGAGGCCGTCGATGACGGGGTTGTCGTAGTGGCCGCCGTCGGCGTCCTCCTCGTCCGGCACGCCGACCTGGCAGGCCTTGGCCCTCGCCCGGATGCCTCGTCGCGCCGGCGGTAGTAGGCGTCCGGGGTGACGTCGTGGAGGAGGCGGACGTAGCCGTCGTCGTGGAAGGCGCGCAGTTCGTCCTCGGTGGCAGGCCTGGTGCGGAGGCGGCTCATGTGGGGGAGGAGTCCGTAGGAGGCGACGAGGGCGTGCGTCATGGCCACGCGGCGGGGCACCATCACGTGCTCGGCGCCGTAGTCCACGTTGGCGATGCCGGAGTCGTAGTAGTAGCACACGTTCCTCTTCCGGCCGTCGCCGCACGACGGCGATGGCAACGAGTGCCCTTCCGTGCTGCAGTCCATCTTGATCTTTCCACGCCTCGCTGACAGGAACGGTAGTCCCTTCGATTTTCTAGGGCCCAGCCGGGAAGTATATACGGCTCAATCGTGTCCGAGTTGGACTCGTATGCGGATCGGTGACCCGTCACTAGCACTGCCACCGACTTCAACACGTTTTCTTAGGAGAAAAAGGAAAAGAAAACCCTGCCTCAGCTTGGGCCCTTCTCTCCTCCTCTGAAACTTAGGCAGATGGAAATGGGCAAATAAATTACGATGTCCACGGTCTAGACATGATTACAAATTTGGTTATAATCTGATACTGGGTAGAAATCAGCACCATAATCTTCAAGATTCAATAACTATAGAAATATTTTAGAGCGGATAGAAGGTCTAAGTCTTTTCTCCGAAAAGGAGGTTGAAAATCCCCAGCCTCTTGCATCAGTACGATGCATTTCTGTGAGCATAATTAACTTATTTTGTGTGCACACGTAGGAGAACCCATGATATTTTCATGTTTGTAGGTGTGATTACTATAAATGATATTGTTTCACTCACCAGTGCATATCATTAACACAGTTTCAACTTATTATTAAAACCACCATAACTTCTAAGACACATTTGACAATGAAAAATAATCATGAACTTTCAATTTAAACTCGAGAAGTTCATATACATTTGCTTCTCTAACCAAACAGTCCACACTCAATTAATATATTTGTCGGGCCGTAAGATTTTAAATCTCTACCAATGTATTTAACAATGCTAAAAACAGAGGAAAATATTCAAAAATAAATACATATACAATATATAATTCCATAATTGTAAATAAATATTCAAGGAGACGTGTGTGTCCCTTTTTTCTATTTTGTCAAAGGAAATATATCAGAAAGGCAAAAAAAATTGCGCAATTCAGATATATTCTCATTGTATAAACTGCAACTATAACGGAAAACATAATACTCTCTCTGCTTCATATTAATTGTTGCTTGTTTAGTGAACGAATAGACTAAAACATGTGTACATACATGTGATTCAACAATGATTAATATGGATCGGAAGGAGTACAAATGTTGAGAAACATTATATATATAGGATGGTTAACAATGCTAACTAAGTAATATATAAAAGCTAAATTTATACAAAATAATACATAAAAATGGTAGTAAGTATAAAAGTTTTGTATAATTATATTTAGTTTGAATCGCACCGGGTTCAAAATTTAATTGAAATGTCACTAGTGGAGTGGGAGATTATGTATGGATCAGGAGCTCCTTGGGGCGTAAGCTCACGGATTGTCGAGAGCATGTTGGGGATTTCTTGCTGCTGGATGGTACTGGCTGGGATGAAGTCAAGCTCCGGGAATTTTTTTCTCTGATGTGAAAGATATTCTCAAGATTCCTCTTGGACGTGATGTGAGGAGTGATTTTCCTGGCGTGGAACTTCACGAAGAATGGCGTGTTTTTGCAATCAAGTCGGCTTATCATCTAGCTATGAAGAGGAAAAAAGTCAGTTCTGGTGTCGCTGAATCCTCAAGAGCTTCGGATGATCACAAGAACTGTCTGGCCCAACGGAGTCCTCAGGTTCCAAACAAAGTCAAGGTTCATGTAGGGAGGTTGGTTCTGAATGGTCTGGCGATTGGTGAAGAGCTCAATATAGGAGTATCATAGATGGCATCGTCTGTCTAGTATGTTGCAGAGAAGAGAGCCTTTATCGCCGCTTTTGGTCATGCCCTCATTCAGCGTCAGCGTGGCGATTGCTTCGTTAGCTTGTTGGGGTTCGGCTTGAGGAGCCACCTGATTGTCCTTTGTCTCACGGAGTGCTCTAGAGATAGCTTCTTTACTGGATTGGGAAAATCAAGAGGACCACGTATCCTATCATGGCTTATGATGATGTTGTACAACCTGTGGCAAGCGCTGCAAGGGAAAGTTTGAATATCACTGATCCGATCGCAGTTGCAAAAAATACAGTAGCTGAGGTGGACGAATGGCTAAACCTGAAGAACCCAGCAGTGTATGCACTAGCAAAACTGGTGGAGCGCCGGCTCTATCTCGATAATGGCTAGTGTAAAGTTAATTCGGATGCGGCTTTTCGTTTGGCTGATGGTAGTGGCGGGGGTGATGTTGTAATTAGAGACCACCATGGAGGCTTTGTCGCTTAAGTATCATCCCATTTTTTATTCGGAGATGCAGGTGCATAAGGTAATTTTGGAAACGCATTGTGTTAGTGCTGCTTTGAAGCTGAGAAAGGAAGACAAGGATCGATCTTCATACGGTCCGTTGATTCAGGAAATCAAGCTCTTCTAGACTTCTAGGAAGTTTTGATGACTAGTCAGTACGTACGATCAGACGATCGGCGAATGAAGTTGCACATGTGTTAGCAAAATTGGGACGCGAAAATAAATGGTGCAAGGTGTGGATGCATGTTCCACTAATGGATATTGTAACCTCTTGGCATTGAGGTCCCTCTCGCAAAGCTATATTTTCCGTCGGTTTGTTCATGATAGCAGTCCAAGCAACCTTCACTTGTATCTCACAGGAGCCGTGACTGCAAACTTGCTCTTCAATAGGGTATTGCAGAGTGACCAAAGTGCCTGCATCCTCATCATCAACATCATCATCATTATCAAGGAAGCGAAAATGGACCACAATTTCATCTTCATCATCATCATCATCATCATATCTAGGGACAGGGACAGCTACCAAATTACGACTTAACACAAGTGAGCCATCATCTCCACAACTCAACGAAATACCACCGCCTTCCATACCTCTACTATCGTACAGAATCATATGAGTCTCAGTATTTTCACTAGTCCCAGCAATTACTTTGCCAGCGAAAGGTGGCCCCTTCAAAATCTTGACTTGAAGGCTAGCTGCCACTGGATGTTTAATAGGTACAAACACCAACTCCACTCTGCTCAGCCAACTAGTTAGCACCCTGGTAATTTGTCCAGAGGGAATGACATGATGCTCTATTACACCCTTGCTAAAATCTTTGTCAGGATCACCCTTCACCTTCAAACTGAACTCAAAATACATATTTTGTGGTGGAACTAATCCTCGTCGTGGACCTGTCAGTGTTAGTGTATCATCCTGCACAATAATTTACAAAACATAAATACACGTGTCTCCATAATAGGACATGATAACCAAAACAATCTTGACTAGTCAGATAAACTCAAACAATTCAAACTAATGTTGTTTAACTAGCCTGGGGATCATCGATCAACAGCTGCAGGTCTATAGTGACTATAAAATCTAGCAACAGCCAGGTAAACAGAAAATCACACTAATATGGATTCTTTTGTAGACCAACATATCATCATTAAAAAAGGAACTCTTTACACCCAGGCATATTAAACAAGTAACCCAACCACAATGTAGAAAACAGCCAGCTAAATCTCACAGGAAATTAAAAGGCAACATGTTTAAACAAGTTACAAGACGTAAATGAAAAATCTCAAACATAAATAAAAAGGCACCAAATTTGAGTGGTGCATGATAATTACAGTCAAATTATTCGGAGACTACATTTACAAATAATGGATTGGCCATCATGAAAGAACAGTAAGTTGCAATAGGTACAGCATGAAAGAACAGTAAGGTGCAATACCTATCAAGGTTTTTAATTAAATGGTAACTCAATCACAAAACTATTTTTACAAAGTGCATTCCATATGATGTTAAGCTCCAGAATCGTGCTATCTACAACCAAGAATTATATCAAGAAACATTCCAGTAAACATGAATATATGGGGCTAGCAGAGCAGGACTTGATGAAAAAGGGTTTATATCCAAGAAACTCAGATGAGTACAGGGCATAAATCTAGAAAATTTTAGAGGAGCTGATTGCATTTTTAGTTTGTAGTGAGTTTAAGAAATTTGGAATAGGATACCAGTGAGCATACAATATTACGATGAAATTCTGCATACACACCTTCTATGCACATGGATTTCTTGAAAGGAGGATGGATTTTATTACTAGTATATACGAGTAATCAAAGGCTAAAGAAACAAGGGATACTAGTGCACACCTTGGAGTAAATGATCTGGGGATCTTCCCTTTCACGTCTGAACAGATAGACACATCTGTAGTCAATCATATCCTTTGCAATAACAGTACCAAATACGCTGATTGGGTAACCCAGATCCGATTCAATTACTTTCACAGAAATGACATTGACCCCTAACGACACCATGCGCATCTCCAAGTCAGGAGTTATATTATTATCAAGGCCCAAGGCCGAACTTAGCTGTAAATCAAGGACAAGAGACGCAATTCAGAACAACCAAAAAGATGCTAGTTTATGTTCAGAATAGATACAGCTGAACTGAAAGTTACACCACCCCATCAGTCTATGCATATCCAATCAACACCGACCCAAAAAGGAGTTGAGATGTTAATGAAATGGTTGTAAAAGATACTCACACTCTTTATCACGGTCAAAGTCGGCTATGTTGATGCTGCAGAAGCGGGTCGGGACCAAAAGATTCTTCTTGGGTTCCAATTCGATGATGGTTTTGAGCCGGTCAATGTGAAGCTTCTCAAGTTCAGGCCTTGTCTTGAGTATAAACCCACCATCATCATCGCTGTCCCACACAGGAATCCCATCGCTGGTACACACAGGATCATCGGCCCCTTCCTCCATGTTGGAGACCGGACCGCCAGCGGCAGCTGCAGTCTCCATAGGGGGTTGCTCCTCTTCCTCCTCTTCTTTGCCGCAGATTGGACTGCCAGTGATATCTGCTTGCATTTAACAACAACGAAAGGCTTTTAATAAACAAAGATGACTCGTCGAACCTTCTTTGTCGCTTGTGATGTCACTGTTCCAAGGCCGCCTCCGACCGACCACGCCACACAGGAAGGAGTGAGATGATTTAGGAGGAGCAGGAGATTACGGGTTTACATCAGAGAAGACAAGTTCATACTTGGCTGCACCTCCACAAGCGGCTCTGGACGGCGGACCGAAGACGTCGCCACGGTCTCCCCACCCACACCCCTGTACTTGGTTCCTTCTATCTATCCATTTGATACGCAATGCGTATCATAAATTTTAGAAGACAAGTTCGATGGAAGGGGTACCTTGGTCAAGATATACGATTGACGTCCCGACGCCCGCCGGCCGCCGCGCGGTTCGGAGATGCGAGGAGAAAAAACACGATTTGGGGATCGGAGTAGGGAGACGCCGCCGGCCGCAGCATCACTCTTCACGGAAGAACCCAAATTATGTTTTTTTTTTGAGTTTTTGAAGAACCCAAATTATGTAGCCCACGCATCAACACTTGCTGAAGAAAATAGGAAATTGCTTCGGTCCGGGCGCAGGACTATATATCGCCCTGTGCGAGCGCTAGCACGGACTACAGAGGGCGTCCCTACTGGGCCGGCCCGTTTTGCTTTTTATTCGGTTTCTCTAGATTCTGTTTATTTTCTGCTTTTTCTTTCCTTTTTTTATCTTTTATATATTATTATCTTTATTTTTAATTTTCTTTTTCTTTTTTGTACTACATGAATATAAGTAGATTGTTTTTCGGTAAACATATTTTTTTACCATGAATATTACTTGCCGCTTATTTTTTATCCATAAACATTTTCTTACCCGTAAATATTTTTTTACTGTTTATTCTAAAAAAACTTGATTATGTGTGTTGGCTTCTTTATGTTACATCAAGTGTATTTACGTGATATAGAATACATTAATCTGATTATGGATATTAATCGGATGACCCATTGGGCGATCACCCTACCACGACTAATCGGGTTACCCATGTGTAAGACCCATGACTGAAGATGACGACCTAAACCCTATCCATTCGGATCGGGTGTCCATGGATGGACGTACCCATGAGTCAGATTGCCGGCCTTAGTAGGCGCCGATAGCTTTTTTCTTTCATTGGCGGCTCTCGGTCACATCAGTTTTTCCACGTGCTGGGCTAGACCCATGTACCGACGGCGTGAGCGAGGCGAGGATTCCCTCAATAGAAGCGATGTACAGGGGCGCCTGGTCCGGGAGAGGGAGTCCACGTATCCCACATGGGCGATGGGCTTGGCCCATAAATTGTACTCTCGCAGTAACTTGCATGCTGCACTGTTTCTTCAGTCAATATTTTAGTGGTAGTCTGCTGCACCGTTTTTTCCTAGTACAGAAACATCAAACAATGACATTGCTGAATACAGAACATATTTTCCGAATATTTGAAAAATCTTTGTGACAGTATAGATAAACATAACATAAACCTATAAAATTGTTCTGCTGGATCGTGAAGACATTCAGGGAACAAAATTAAATGAAATATCAACAGAAAACTTTGTGAGAAAAAATATAAGAAGGTTGTGTTGTTTTTTTGGACGGTCACCTCTATGATTTTTTTCTTGCTTTCATACATCTAGAACTTATCTTTTACACACTCTCGTTGTACCTGTAGAAGTAACAAAATGTTGTTAATTATAAGAGCTCTTTTACAGTGCTCGGGATGGTACTCGGGTACCACCCGGTACCACTGAGTCCAATTTTTGGTAGGCGTTGATTAAAATAATTGATTAATCCTATTTAATTAATTTAGAAAGGATTTGACCTCTTGTACAAGCGGTCCCCCCTCTTGGTAGGTCTGGAGAAAATTTGAAGATTTTCTGAGTTCAGCTCCATGTCCGTATGGAACATTTCGAGAACTGAATCGAGAAGGCAGATCTTCTTAGTTCATCAACAATGGTTAACAATCTGTCCCACTCTGATATCTGGGTATTATTTTTTCTTTTGATTATCAAACCAGTTGCAGTTATGTTGCAATTTGGAAGATGAATTGGAGACCGCGTCAGTGTATGAAAATGCATCACCAGCTGACCAGCAAATGTTGGCTGCTTTGAATTTTGTTCTACGGTTATTTCGACATATGCATGCCATTTCCATCTCATGAATATATGTTTGTGCTTTTAGGCTTTCCTGTATGTAGAGTACTACACAAAAGGCAATGCTCATGAAACATCTTTTCTTTCGATCCATATATATGTAGCTATTAGATGACAGTTAGGATGTTGCATGATCAAATAGTGAAAACAAATCATGTCCAGTAATACTCCTTTACGGCATTAACTGGAATTTCTTGACACGAAGCAGCTACTGTGTTGTGAAAAAAAGATGACTGGGCTCTCTTCATGGTCCAATATGACAGAACACTTATGTATATCCTCACACTGAATCCCCCAACCAAATGCTCAAATTATTTCGACCAATTACAAAGATGGTTGCTACAGATTTACTTTTTATATAAAATTATATATATTCATAAAATAAGATCAAAGACTTTGATTTTTACTCCAGAAAATAAAATCGATTATATTGTTAGTGCCGCACTGAGTCCCTAGACAAGTCTCAAATTATTTCAACCAGCTGCAAAGATGGCCGCTGCAAATTAAAGACTACCTATTGGATACCCCGAAATCAAAATACACTAAATTGTTAATTTTATTGTGATTTTGATAGGCACTTGAGGGGATATATGTTTCGCATTCCCGATGCTTAAAACACTCCATCCGTAGTGGGATTACCTTTCGGTCCTTGGCCGTTTTAGTAATATATCATCAATGCAATGCTACATTAATTCGCTATCAAGCTTTATAATTCTTTGTTACTTAAGTGAATAATTGGAGCAACTAAGCTATCACTCACACTCACCAAGTCGATCACCAGTCACCACCCACCACTGTTATGTTTTTTCCTTTTTTGCACGAATATCACTACTAGTGTTTGAACCACTAATTGTAATGTGGGCAGATTTACCTTGGAACTTGTAAATTATCTGAATGTTTTACTTTTGTAATTCTGCAGATTATGTGAGCTATGTAATTCTGCATCTCTTGTATCCAAACGAGTGTGTCATTTTCGGATAACCTATGCTGGAGTGTAACCTGGGATATCTTATGTTCATGTGATGCAGGTGGAAAGAGCTTAGGGAAGGACATCAAAGGTCCATGCATGGAAAGCTAGTACATCAAGTGTCAAACACATGTCAAAATAGCCGGCTAAATTTCACTACTACACTATCCCATTTGTCTTACCCAAAGTACTATTAAAAATTAGATGCATAAATTTCACTAGAAAAGCAAGAAACGTCTCGTGAGAAATTGGTACAATATTTCACATGAACACTTGTATATATGAATATGCACACTAGCTACCACAAGCTGTTCACCATGACCTTGCATCGCTAGCTAGCTACGGTATACCGATCTCATTTGGTCTCACCCACCATAGATCTATTGTCACTTGGTCAGTGCGATTAGGATCGAAAACAAGCTAGATCACTACAAACTCTGGCTCATTCGGTTCCGGAACCTTGTGATGAACATGTCAGCAGCCTGGTCGATCTCATCGTCAACGTTGAACTCCAACCCCTCCACCTCCCGATTACTCCTAATTACATCCATGACCGATGGCTCGTCCTCGCTGTGGTCAATGTCGCACACGTCAAACATGTTGTAATCATCATCATCGCCATCGTCGACCTCATACTCGTCGTTGTAGCAGCAGTTATCATCGTCGAAGATGGAGTGCAGTGTCCAGTTAGGGCAGGCACCTTCATCACGTCTTCTTGATGAAACAGTGCCAACTGGTTAGAAATATCAACGGTGTGACCGTGATGGACGGTCGGCTTCTTGCCGGCAGCCAACCCCTTGCGCGGCACAATAGCCTTCTTGCAGTCCATGCCCTGGTCGGTGGCCACCATGAGCGTCTGGATCCCGTGCGAGATGGCACCGACCGTGGCAATCCTGCGGCGGAGCGAGGCGAGGACGAGGAGCCTGGCGGTGAGGACGACGGTCTTGCTCTTGCACAACGCCGCCGCCTTCTTGAGGTTGCCGATCTTCATCTTCGATGCAAAATCAAGGAGAATAATCGAGGGGCTGTGGTACCTCAGGCTTGGCATGAGAAGATCACTGAGGTGCTAGATGTACTGGTCGAGATGAGACAGTGTGGCTCAAGAGGTTTCAGGTTTCTGATTCATGGGCCTTGTCCTGGAGTTACAAGGGTGTATTTATAGCCAGAAATTAACTGGGCGTGCAAGTGTGAGCAACTTTGGTCATGTCATGATCAAACTTTTTGTACGTAGTCCAAAGCATATGGAATGAACATTGGGAAGCAATGAAAAAATGTACACATGAAAGCTACATTTGGAGATAAAAATTTGGCATGTGGAGTTGGCACTATGTGGGAGTGTTAGCCGTGGAAGCAACATAAAGGTAAGAAAGCTAGCCAAATGATATGTGAGAAGAAAGATATGGAGAAAGTATCAACTGCAATTAGGTCGTAAAGAGCACACATGCCCCGGCCGGGGCGCTGGTTGGCTCTTTGGGGGTCCCAAATTCCCAGTATCTCCGTTACAAAATGATATCAAATATAGCACACAGTAGCCGGTGGCCTGGTGCCATGGGTTTAGGCAGAAGCAACCAAACCGGGGTCGGCTTTTCCTTGAGGTTTTTATTTCCTTGTGATTCATGTTGAAGTTTATCAAGGCCGGCCGCGTAGAGGAAAGACGGAAAGTTGCACTGTTGCAGCCGATCCTGTGTGTGCGTCTCACCTAATAAATTGTGCTACCTAGTAGCTTTGTGTAGCTTCTTCTTCTGCGAGCACTTTGCTTCCCAGTACCATCGACCAATGGCGAGATACACATACGTACGCACGCAGTGTGACAACAACAATGACGCACGAACCAGCATGCATGATGATGCGTGCGCTTCTGGCGTGCGAGGTGTGACAACAACAATAGCAACCACATGAAGGAGAAGGACCGTTCTGACGAGTACCTCAATGAATCAATACCCAAACACCCTGACACTGACACTCCTCTCGTTCCCGTGCTGCCGAGCCGTGCCGCACATGGGCGCCTCTGCCCTCCCCTCCTCTCGCCGCTGCCAATGATGTCGCTGGGCAAAGCCTTGGCGGCGCGGCAACGGTGGGATCTCTACGGCTCGATCTGGGAGGGGTGGCGACCCCTATTCTGTCTTCTCCAGCGGGTGCAGAGGGTCGGCGGCCGACACGCGTGGCAGTGGCGCGTTTGCTGGTGGTTGCCAGCGGCGCGACGGTGAGTGGGACCGATCGTCTCAGCCCAGCTGCGCCGGGTAGTTGGCCGTGCGACAACGTACTCATACTTGGTGGCGGCTCCTCGTTTTGGTGGTGCTTGGCCAGTTGGTGATCACTCGTGGCGGACCTTGAGATCCCACACCGAGCACAGGTGGTGGTGAGATGGCGTTGTAGACAGTTGCGGGTTTGGGCGGCGTGACTGCCGGTGAAAATCGAGCATCAACTTCGGTTATGGCGGACGGTGGCGATGCCTCGTGGCGTTGTTACCTTGTCAAAGATATTGTTGTTGCAACTCTCGTCTGCTCGCTCGGGATGCTCTGGATGAAACCCTAGATCCGGATCTTGCGTATTGTACGATGGCGACACTATTTGTGTCGCTTTCCTCTTGCAGGCATCGTTTTGGCGAATGTGCTGGCTGGAGCGGGATGGGAGGTGGAGCGGTGATGCATCTACCACATCGACGACGACGAGTCTCGGCGGCGTGGCGTAGCGAAATATCGATGTCGGGCGCGTGATGATGGACGTGCGTAGCGCCTTGGCGCTGTATGGTGTCGATGGAAAATCTGGTGAATGTTTTCTCTTCGATCTATACCCTAGAGATGGGTTCACGGAAAATAGCGGACACGACTTCCGAAGCGAGCCTATCTCTCGATTTAGCCGGTGAGCCGATGTGACGGAGTATAAGTCTGATTGTTTACTCTATCTTTTGTGCTAGTTGTGGTGTGTTACCTTGTTTGACGGTTCCGTTTTGTATGATTATTGTAAAGCTTTGTCTATCTTTATTGGATAAATTAAGGTTGTATACATCTATTCGATACAGATTCCTCTTTTCAGAAAAGAAAACAAGAAGGGCCATAACTTAAGGCGTAGTTTTTGGAACGGTCCTCCCAGCAATGACGCTCCGCTAGTATCCGAGCAAGACCAGGCTAAAAATTTGGCACTTGTAGCGGCGATTAATGGTTTCGACCAACATAAAACATGGACGAGTAGCTAGTTAGCATAAAGGTATCACTTTTCTAGCCAAATTTCCTATTTTGTTATCATTTTACTTTTTCGTAGCAAAAATCTACCACAGTTTGCTCGGTCGCTCTCAGAAAACCCAAACTCGGATGACAAATTGACCTTACTTGTCAGTACAGTAAAAATTTTGAAAAGAAATTGCTGGGTAAGGTGGACCATGGGTCCCGCTTGTCAGCTCAATAAAAAAATCGAAATATCTAAAAAAAATTACCCACGACCAAGAGTCGCCGACCGAATAGGCGGCGGCTTTCTCAAAAAAAAAAAAAAAATTAGGCGGCTGCGGCGAACGTGCCCACGTTCGACCGATTCCTAGCGCTCGTGGTGATCCCGGCCATGGACTCCCCGTCCGCTAGGCAACGACTCCCCCCACCACTCGCCGGCACCACGCTGGACGGCGCTAGCCGCCTCTTCACGTGTGCTGCTCTCTCACGTGTGCTGCTGCTGCGGCACATCCTGTAGGTGTGGTGGAGCTGTTGTTGCTGCTAGCTGCTTTCTCTCTAGATGCGCAGCGGCTGCTGCTCTATCTAGTTCAGCGAGGCCGCGTGATAGAGCAGGGCACGTGGTCGGCGATGGAGCCAAACTTCGTCGCCTCCGGGCCGCCGTTCACCGCCCGCAGCAGCAAGGACGGGCTGCCGATATCACTACAGGAATCGTTCTATATGCCTACGGCCAAATGCCGTCGGCATAGGCATAAATGCAGTCGGCTTACACCTATGCCGACAGCAAATATATATGCCGACGGCATTTGCCGTAGGCTTCTGCTCCCTCGGCATACAAAGGAAAAACCGTCGGCACACAAAAGCCGTCGGCATACATGTTGTATGCCGACGGCTTTGACTGGTTGTCGGCAACGTTTGGCCGTCGGGAAAAAAAAGTGCATCACGTCCGTCTGACGCCGTCTGAAGCTATGCCGACGGCAAATGCTGTAGGCATACAATGGCCACGTGGCACGAGCTGGTAGCTCATGACGCTGCCTATGCCGACGGCCAAACAGAAAAAGGCCTACGGCAAAAGCCGTCGGCATATTTGATGAACATAGCCAAAAAAAAAAAGCCAATAAAAGGCTAATTACAAAGCATTGACCAGAGCCAAAAAAAATTAGCCAATAAAAGGCTAATTACAAAGCATTGTAGCATAATCAGTTTTGTTCCTGGTCTACACCATTTCGACCATTCCCTGTACTGGTGAGTACCACATTCTCCTATCTATTCTTTCTGTTCTCTTGCAGTGTGAAGTCACAACTTTGCGCATGGATCATCGTTGGCCATATTCCTAGAGCAACATCCACTTGGGTGATCATATGACCCAGGAACACCATAAATATAACCAAAAATCAAATGCCAGCAAGGAAACATATGTAGGAGTTATCTATGACATTTCTAGCACCACACAAGTGGATGTGTTGCTTCACTAGTTTACTAAATTTACTAGAGCATGAGCATCAAGCAGCTAGTAGCAACAACTAGTAATTAGCTAGACCATAATTATTGCAACCATTCCATGACATGCTACCATGTACGGTAGACGAAGAACTACCATGTACCGTGTACAAGGAACAGCGGAGACCACGCCACAGTGAGCCCAGCAACTTATCTAAACACACGGAGTCACAGCAGAAGTCCACCCCTAGTGTTGCACATTTATCAGTTGACAACATTGGACATGTTCCCTAAAAAAGCAGTGGCCATGTACATAGACAATAACCATTACATATAAGTGTAAATATTGAATTTACTTTGTTATCAACTAAAGAGCGGAACTATAAATAAATAAATATCCCATGTTATTACAGTGGCAATGCATCATGTAAGAAAGAATAATCATGTAAAATTAAAACACACGGAACACAATATGCCCCTGGAATTCTAAAAGCTAGAACATAACCACCGGAAAAGCATGCATTAAGATTTACAGTAACAAAAAGATCCAATTTGAAACAAATTTGGAAGATAATATTCTCTAAATACAAGGATAAGTGTTGGACAGGTTCAAAAGTATAAACCAAAAATATTGTTATCCAACTAAAATTGAGAGAAAATAGGATGCATTCAGAGATAATACAAGCAAGAAGTTTTATTGATTTTGAACAAGTGAGGTAGCAACACCATTGAATGAAGTGACACAACACTACAAGTCATTCTTTAAGCAAGAGGTTTTATTGATTTTAAAGAAACTGAGGAAGCACTTTGATTCATTTCTGAAGCACAACCTTTTAATGGTTTTTAAAGATATCCTTGTTGAATGTCTCTTCGAGATCATTAATGATACACTGGCCTGGCATTATACACAATCTAACAGTGCTTGATAAAGTTTTAAAAATGTGCAAGTGCAACAATCTAAGCACGCGCCAGTCTCTATCTCGGGGCGATTATGGTTTTATTGATTTTGAAGAAACTTGAATAGATCGAAAGAGGATTATGTTGCTCGAGCCAGTCCATTCCCAAAATGCAGTGGGACACATTTAGCAAGAAGGTTCAGAACCTCAATAATGAATTCTCCCAACAAAAGCAAATACTACTAATAACATAATCAGTTAAGAGTACATTAGTGTGTTGGTGTGTTACTGGCAACAGTTTGCAGCATTTGTGCATGGGACCATTGATGTGCGATTGCAATGATCAAGGGGTAAATATCAGAAGTTCTGTGGATTCTCATGCTAGGATAGCTGTATTGTGTTCTCTATGTACCAGTTAAAGTAGCGAAAAACATTCAGAAAATAGTGTGCACGCCCATTTAGTGTTTTCTGAAATGCATCAAAATTCATAAGTATTAACCAGGTAAAGAGATCAGTTCATGCAAGGGAACTGAGTTCAAAATTTTACAATAAACGGTGTGTTGCAAATATGTTCATAATTAAACCGAACAAGGGCATAAGGCTAGTTCACCAGAAAATAACAATTACATTGTTAAGAGGTTTAGAATTTCAAGATCAGTCATCTAATATTACAGGAGGCTAATTCATAGAGATTTATTCCTAGTCAAAGACTACATATTCAGAGGGTTTCTATTAGTCAAAGACCAAACACTACCACGTGAAGCAAAGATACCTAGTGGCATAAGATAATCCTAAAAGTAATGAAGTACAGATTCTCATAGATGTGTATGGCATTCATGGTATATTCTTCTAATCAGTCTCTTTTTATTTTCAAATCAGCTAGCCGAGTACACCTGACATTGTTTTTAAGATTTAGAGTCAAATGTAGCTGTCTCGGGTCTGTTTTGCAGCCAATAAGAATATACGATCATAACAACAAAATCAAAAGCAACATCTAGAATATAAATATAAAGCTTGATGCATAATACAAGGAAGGAACAATAATCCCAATTGCCTTTAAGACTTTCTCTGTACCATCTAGACATTCATGAGAAAAAATTCCTTATCACCAAAGGACCAAAGCAACTCACCGACCTTGGGCAACAAAATCTGAAGACAATCGGACGCCCGGTGGATCATAGATCTTCTAGCTGCTGCAATCCAAATGCACCAGGCTCAGCCTGCAGGTGAAGATCATTGCGGAATTAATCAAAGAAAAAATGGGGGCGGTCGATCTGGAAATCTTAAGGGAGAGGGGTCGGGGGGAGAGGGAGAGGTGGGTGTGGTGGGTGGCCGGCGAGGTCTGCGCCGGTATTGACCGCCGGCGCTGGTGAGGAGAACGGTGGCGCGTCGGAGTGGGTGGGTCCGTGAGCTCGAGTGAGCGGCGGCGAGGCGCTGGTAAGGGAGACGGAGACGGGTAGAGGGGAGGGAGGAGGCGTGGTGCGGGAAGATAGGTGGTGGCGGCGTCGATTGGAAACCAAGGGGCTAGGGTTTTATTCCAGACGAGCGCGCTCGAGGACGTCGGATCGGCATCCGACGGCACGCGGTGCTCCAGCGCTGTACAACGGGCCTAAGGCCCAGGCAGGAATCGGGGGAGTAACAGCACGGCAGGGCCAATTTCGGCCCAGTACAGCAGAATAATTATACCAGAAAAAACTTTGGGCAGAAATAAGTAAGTTTAAGGGCTTTTTTTTGTGAAGCAAGTGCAAAAAATATGGTGGAAAATGACACCCATCAATTATTCACACAATGTAGTCCATATTTTATGGATAATCCCCAAGTATTAGGATTTTTCTCGCTTCCGAGCTAATTACGCCTATTTAAATGACTTTATGCCGATTTTCGAAAGTAATTCATTTGAACTACAACCGTGTGATAGTTTGCTCTAATTTTTTTTCAAAAATCATTTTAAGGTACACAAGTAGTGATTATATCACAGAACCGTTGATAATTTTGAAAAATTCGACCTCTTTCAATGAATAGCCACGGCGGCCATTTTAACCATATTTTCGAAAAAATCTAAGAAATAGAAAAAATAGTCAAAAAAAGAAATCCATTCGCATTAAGTCCTTTTATGTGTACTAGTTGTTAGGGAAAATGATAAACTTGAGTTTTTACAAACTTTCCAAAAAAATACTTCACAAAAAGGTCTATCATCTATAAACAATCTGTGAGTTTGTATGCCTACGGCTTTTGCCGTAGGCATATTTGCCACGTGTCAGAAGCTGGTACTTTCTGGGCAAGCTATGCCGACGGCTTTTGCCGTAGGCATACAAAATCACTTATTTTTATGCGGATGGAAAAAAAGTTGTATGCCGACGGCCTAACTATGGTAGCCGTCGGCATATAGTGTGGCGCCGTCAGCTTGGTAACGGCTGCAGGCTTGTTTGCCGACGGCCAGACATATGCCTACGGCTTTTTAAAAAAGCCGTAGGCATACAAAGTATATGTCGACGGCCCGATATATGCCTACAGCTTTTCTGAAAAGCCGTAGGCATACAAAGTATATGCCGACGGCCAAACATATGCCGACGGCTTTTGTAAAGCCGTAGGCATACAACCATGTATGCCGACGGCCCCAACAAAATGCCGTCGGCATACATTTAGCCGTAGGCAACTATCCGTTTTCCTGTAGTGCGAAGGGCTTCGACTTCGAGGAGCGGCTCGCGCGCGTCCGGCCGGCGAGCCATGCGCCGCGTGCGTTCTGGCCGCGGTCGTCGGCGGCGGTTGTCGGGCACTTCGGCGTCGGCGAGTTCCTCCAGGGTGCGAGGTGTACGTGTCCAAGGTGTGTGTGCCCACCTGCTCTGGACGAGCGCCGCAGTCCCGACTCCCGAGCTCCTCTGCACGCCGAGCTACCGTCCATCCTCGACGGTGTTTACACCCGCGCGCCGCGGCCTTTGTAGGACGGCATGGGGTTTCGATTTGATGTGCGTGCGTGCTCTTAGGTGTGCGTTTAGGAGCTCGTCGCCGGGAGGGGGCGCCGCTGGACCTTGTAGCAATCGACGGTCCAGCAGACGCCGCCAGCTACAATTTTTTATTTCTTTAGATATTTTTTTGATTTTTTATTGGGCTGACAAGCGGGGCTCATAGTCCACCTCACCCAGCAATTTCTTTTCAGATTTTTTATTTTTTTGTACTGACAAGTGGGGCCCATTGTCATTTTCGTTGTCAATTTTTCATGAGAGCACAATTTAGATTTTCTGAGAGCGGCCGAGCAAAATATGATAGATTTTTAATACGAAAACGTAAAGTGGTAGCAAAATAAAAATTAGTTAGAAAAGTGGTACTCACTCCGTCCCAAAATAAGTGTCTCAAGTTTGCACAAAAGTGGATGTATCTATACATATTTCATGTCTAGATACGTCCACTTTTTGATAAATCTAAGACATTTATTTCTGGACGGAGGGAGTACATTTTTGCTAACTACTCAATCAACGTGGGCCGAGCGGTGGTGCAAGACACGGCTTAGCAAGGCAACGGCTGTGCCTGTGTGGCGCAGTGAGCTAGGCTGCTAGGGCACATCTCATGTCTATCTGAAGTAGTGTGTTTGTTCAAGTTATATTTTTAAGGACAACCATTGTTATTTTAAGGGTATCGTAGGTCATGTTCTGTTGGATGGACAGCCCCTATCGGTCTTCTCTCTTCCGGCTGGATACCTTTTACCTTTACATCTAACATCTGGATTATATTAATCACAAACTGATTACAAAGCATACATGCAGATTTAAGACAGTTGTCCCGGTTGGGGTGATCTGCTGGTTAAAGGGCTAACATCAGAGAAATAGATGGGATACATTTGACTGCCTGCTAGTTGGGATGAAGGGTAAGCCCAACATCTACATATGAAGGCTTAAAAAAATTCGGCTAGGCCCTGAACCACATTGACCGGCCCATCTCTGCCCCATGGATCCTACAAATTGGAGATAGTAATAAAAATACAAAAATTTATTAGGATATAGTGTGTCCCATTCGAGCTCGGTCTCCATGGAGACCTTTATTTTAAAAATTCAATTTTTAGTTTTTTTGAAAATTAAGGTACACATTCCTAGATGAAGATAATGATGGACAATAATGGTGTGTAAAAAAAAATACCAAATAATTTATTCGAGGCTGAGCAAAAAGAAAAATTGTGAATCTGGTGAGGTGAAGAGTGCACATTTTGAAAATTTAATTTTTTTTTGTAAGATTTGTTACTTTGGGTAGTCTAGAAAATAAATCATTTCGCGTTGATTTTTTGCACACTAGTGAAGTTCGACATTATCTAAATCTAGGATTTTTTGATAATATTTTACCGAAATTTTAAAATGGAGATTTATATTTTCGTAGAAGACATATCATAGTATATATAACAGTGTCTAGATAGTACCAATATTATTGTTTTGTATTAACGAAAATTGGCTTGAAAAAAATTCTATAGCTTGATGGATTCCAAATAGTACAATAGGAACTTCCGCGATGCAAGGTGTGGTCCAACTACGTTGCACGAATGCCACATCTCATGGCGAGGCACCCTTAACTCCCTATTATAACATGTTTGTGAGATACAAAATAGAACAAAGAAATATATTAATATAATAAAGATACCAATTACACTCAGCTTACAAACATGTTCCTAGTCATGGGTCTTCCCAAAGTCTAATTCGAGAACTGTTTGTGATAGTGATCGTTCCTTGTTGTAAGAACATATACTCCAACTTCATTTAGACCGGCCACAAAGTGGGAGTCTCCACATTTCCACCTATGTGAGAAAATGTCTTTGATCCCACTTATCTAATATGTAGAAGATCCTACCACCCATGTCGACAAGTTTAAACAACCACTTAGAAAGTGGCCTCATATTTTTGGCCTCTGGATATTGAATCGCTAGACCACCCAGGTTTTTTTGTTTGCGAAACACAGTATAGACGTAGACGTTCACAAACATGCGTATACACTGAGCCATATGAACACACACACATGCACACCCTACCCTAGGCCTATGAGGACCTCCGAGAAACTGAAGAATATTCCGGCGCAGTGTCAAATCTAAGATTTGAACTTTGGTGGACTGGTGGACTGGAGGTAAAACCATCCTCCTACCCATTCTAGTACAGGCAAGTTCTCGCTGGACCACGTAACAGGTAGCCGTTATCACTATCGTAATGCAAGAAAAACCTTGCCTGAAAATATTTTTTAACATATGCAACACCCATTTATATAACACCATGTTGCTAAGAAAAGAGTTTATAGCGACCACCCGTGGTGCAGAGCCGTAGTATGCAGATGTAGTGAACTATTGATTAAAAAGAACGTGACTCACAAATCCAAAATATTTTTGTTATAAATACCTGTATTGTTATACTAGCACGTTGCTACCTAAAAAAAATTGGTATCCCTTCTGCGGATGTCATATGTCCATTTCCTTTTCTCCCTAGCGATAGATCAGTCTCACACCAACCAAACCATGCATCTACTCTCACTTCACTAGCGGCATGTATAGGCTCAGCCTTGGCCACGCAATTAGGTAGATATATCTGAACAAAGAATATCCCTAGAAGCTCTGAGTCATCCTCTGGCGGAACCTTGTGATGAACATATCAGCGGCCTGATCGATCTCATCGTCAATGTTGAACTCCAACCCTTCAACCTCTCGGTTGGTCCTGATTACATCCATGATGGAAGGTTCATCGCCATCATCTTCATAGCACGCATCGAGGAGCACATCATCATCCTCATCGCCATGGACCTCGCACTCGTCGGTGTAACAACGGTTGTTGTTGTTGTTGTCATCTTCGTTGTCATTGAAGATAGGGTGCAGTGTCCAGTCAGGGCAGCCAGCATCATCTTCGTTCTCTTCATGGAACAGTGCCAATTGGCGAGAGAGATTGGCAACAATCTCCCCACCATGGATCGCTGGCGCCTTCTCAACCTTGCGCACAACGAGAGCTTTGTGACAGTCCACCCTGGCACCCCGGTCGGCGGCAGCCACGAGCACCTGGATCCTATGGGAGACGGCACCGACGGTGACCATCCTGCGGCGGAGCGAGGCCAGGAAGAGAAACCTGGCTGCGAGAACACTGGTCTTGCTCTTGCACAGTGTCACCGCCTTCTTCAGAATAGCCGGGCCTTGCCGATCTTCATATTTGATGGTGGGAGGTGGGCAAGCTGTTGGCTGTCTATCAAGGACGACACCAACTAGCTGGGGAGCTTTGGAGCCTCAGGCTTGGCATGAATATTTCTCTGGGATGAGGCAGGAGGTCTCGGATTCATGGGCCTTGTCCTGAAACTCGATGGTAGTATTTATAGTGAGGAAATGGGCATGCATGTGTACAACTTTGCTCATGTCATGATCAAAGTTTTTAATTAACTCGGAAAGCATATGAAAGCAAACTTGAAAAAACAAGCATACGGAAGGAAGATCTGGAGAAAAGAACTCGGCAATGTGGAGCTAGCACTATAGGAATGTTGGGTGGGGAGTAGAAAGCAAGCTAACAGGCAAGGAAAGCTAGCAATGGGAAATGATATGAGAGAAAGTATTCCAGTTAGGCCAGAAAGGACACAAGCTCCAGGGTGCAAATTGGCTCTTTAGGATCCCAAATTAGTTTCCAGTATCTCCTTTAGTTAATTAAGTGGTAGTAGCTAGCTGATGATGGGCTAACCAGAATGCATGCCTTAGAAAGCAAATCAGGTCGCTTTGGTTCTTGGCAGTTTCCTTGTGATTTTCATGCACAACTTGTAAAGCACAACGCCCTTGTAAAGCTAGGTGCGCGCACACAGGAGAGTTTCCAGCACGCCGATCCTGTGTGCTTCTTCTCCTCCGTCCACACGGAACCAATCCGTGATCGATGCATGGGAGTTTTCTTCTTTTCCCATGGCGTCAACCACCGCGTGCTGCCTGTGACTTCATCAGTTGGAGACACGGTGCACTTTAATTTGAGATCTGTAGGCACACAAGTGCGCGTTCTTTTTCGGAACAAAAGAAGACTAAACTGGCCGGTGCACAAGTCCATTATTGGCAGGACTACATGCATGAGAATTGGGAAGGCGGTCGGTGGAGAGTGCGAAGAATGCCTGCGAATTTGGCGGCAGCTGTGTTCTGGAAGTACCGGCTGGGAAGATATTTCTCATGTCCACTCAAGGCATCTTTAGCTGTGCATCTCTTGCTACAAGAGAGAAGAACTCGCAAGATTCGGAAATCCATTTTTACTCGTAGGACTAGATGCTCCTATTATGAATAAACATATTTTATAATGTTAAAAAAATTCACAAAAAAGTTGATGTACATATAGACATTTTATGAAGGCACGCAAAATTTCGTCAAAAAAAGACATTTTTTGTATACCCTGTGTAAAAAAAGACAAAAGCATGTCTAGTAAAAGTCATTTTTGAGCACCGAATTTGTCTTTTTTATACAGAACACAAAAAACCTTATTTTTTCGCGAAACTTTGTGTGTCAACATAAATGTTCAGAGGTACACTCAAAATTTTATTTCATAATTTTTTGACATTTTAAAATATTTTTAAAATGCACTTCTATAATGGGACTAGATGGTCCTACGAGCCAAAACACCATGTCCTCGCAAGATGAAAATGCATGCCATCGGGCAATAAAGAAACTTGAGACTCGTGAGCAGCTCGAATTTGAGTCGTATTGTATCCAATTCTCATGCATTTTCCCTTCTGCACTTAGCATGTTACATTTTATATGCAACAAACAAAATACACATATGCATGCACCCCCGGGGTGCAGATTGGCTCTTTGGGATCCCAAATTTGTACTAATGTATTTTTTGATTAATTTTATTTTTGCGATTTTTTAATTAAGTGGTAGTAGCTTGATGATGGCTCGGCTCCAGCTACAGAAAAAATGGCGGCTCGGCTCGGGCAATCTTGGTCGTTGATATGTTTAGGGGCGGCGCACTGAAGCAGGCCTCGATAAATCAGACTAGTGACACGAGAAAGCCGACAAGAAGCGTCGAGCGCCAGATCTTCGTATGTTCCTTCATGACTTTCTCCAAGCTTGTGATCGGCTGATCACCAATCCCCCATTTCCGGTCAGCACTTCGGTAGAAACTGTTTGATGGATTTTGACAAAGACTAAGTAGACCCCCATTTTATAGTTTGGCGCAGGGCCCCAAATTTCAGTAGAAACCTAAGTTGATTTTTTAATCTCCCGTTACAGCGCACGGGCACGTTAAACCACATCACCCAAATTATTTTGACCAGTTGGATATAACAAATTATTAGTAGTAAGGTTACCATGTAAACTGTTTGACACGATCTACTCGGAGAGGCTTAGAGTTGATATTGATTTTTTCTTAAATCATAAGACTCTTGCGGCCTCCAAATAAAAGCAACAGGGAAAATTATGTACACTAGAAGCGGGCGGTGCCGTAATCCCACTGGCACAAATCCTACACCTCTTCTCTCTCCTGTGCCTCACGAGGGTGCGCGGATGCCGCCGTCATCAATCCGGCCGTCCCACGGTAGCAGCTACTGGAACCACGGCGTAGTTAATTTTCAACCATCGTAATTCTTTTGAATCAAATATTGCGGTACGCTCTCGCTGGCTAGAAGTTTGAGTAATGGAATAATTTACAGAAGAGAACCTGCCTGTGGTAGGATGGTTAGGAGGGTGGTTGTACCCCCAGCCCACCAAAGTTCAAATGTTAGATTTGACACTGGTGTTTCTCATTTAGTTGATTCATTCTTTAGTGGGAGGCGACGTTCCCGTCGACAGCGAGGCGCATATGGTGACTTCGTCAATCTCAAGACCCGACCGCCGGCTCAGTATTTCGGAGGTGCGCATAGGGGTAGGGTGTGCGTGCGTGTGTTCATAGGGGTGAGTTTGTGCACGTGTATGTGAGCGTCTGCGTTGTACTGTGTTTCGCAAAAAAAAATTTACACAAGGTACGCACTACTCACTAGCAGATCTATTACTTGCCTTACATTTTCTTTGGAAGGAAATATTCTTCTTATTATTCAAAGTGAGAAATTTTGATGTATCAAGAAGGTATAGTGTAAATCTCTCTTGGTGATCAAGAATGTATAGTGTAAATATCTCTTGGTTAATTTAGTTTTCCTTTACGTGGAGGAATTTGAGGTATTTATGAAAACAATATTTATTATATCTTAAACCCCAACAAGATTACGAAATAGTTTTTTCATGAAAACAATATTTGGTAGCATAAATTAGATTCGTGTCTATTTTTGGGATTTACGAACTTCTCAATACACATGAATCTAATTGGTGCCTAACAACTTCATAACAGTATAAACTAGGTTTTGGAAAAATATGCAATATAGATATCAGTCTTTGACATGTAGAATGAATAGGATGACTCATACCAATTATCAAGCTTTCTCGGGAGTAAAGATTATATGTGCATAGGAAAAGCAACTTTGATGATGAATCCAAAAATTAAATTTGTCAGTAGTGCCATCAAACACAAATACCAAATGGTTAGTTAGATAAACATCCAAGCACTTTTTTAGAGCACTGATTTTGTGTTTTTCGCACAGAACACAAACTAAGTCATTTCTTGACGAAACTTGGCACATATGAAGAACACTCTAACATGTTTGTCTCTGATTTTTTCAGAATTTTTTGAAGTGTTTATCTATTTTTTTCGAAATTCGTACTCAACCAGCTGGAGCATGTGAGCTCGGGAGCCAAATATGCTCTCCCCAACGAGATGTAACTCGGTCTTGACCGATCTCCCTCATGTTCAAAATAGACTTGATTCGTGCGATACTTCATCCCGAATGATTAAGTATAAATGTCCAAAATTACATTGTTAGGCTAGATCATGGTACTTAAGTCATTAGGATAGATCAAATACCAATAAAGTTTTAAACAGAGAAAACTATAAATTTGCTTCTTGGAACGATCACCGGAGACTTGTTTTGGACTCTGAGCTCTCGTGCTTCCTTGGATTTTTAATTATTTTACAGGAAAAAATGCAAAGAATCAAAACTTGTATCATTGTATGTATTGAAGTATTAAGTGGAACTATAAATTTCTCACACCGGTACAAATTTGGTAAGCCGTGAAAATTTATCAAATATGGGGCATCAATATTTGTTATACATGTCCCTCTTGTTTGTTTCTCGTACATAGGCTACCAATCGTTAGTGTGAAATTTTTCATTTCGAATTTCTTCAATCCAAACATATTTGATTTTGTAAAAAAGCTCACTTGTCACTATATGGGAAGTCAAACATCTGTTCTTAAGTGAAAACCGACTACAACAAAATAGGATTGGCTAGATTGTTTTGTCGCCCCTTCTTGCTTCCTTTTAAAGCACCAAAATTTCATGACTTGCAACTAGGTAGTTAGATAAATAGGGCAATAAGAGAAACAAACATTGTTTTTTTACACAATGAATGGTGTGTTAAGTAGATGCTTTGGTAGTGTGATTAAATCCATCATATGGTGTACAAATGCTACCATTCTCAACAATCACACTCCAAGAACCAAAAAATTTCGATCACAAACAACTTTGAATAAGCTTGCCAACAATGAGAGATTATCTAGAAAATTTCCATGAGATATTTAAAAACTTAGTTTCAAAATGAATGAAATCCAATTTCACATGTAGTGTACTGATAAATTTCGTGTAAACTGTTACTATTCTGATATGCATTAATGACTTGTGTGGCATTACGTTCCTTGACCTAATAGGGGTATTTGAAGAACCGTGCTTGCTAGTTCATCTTAAAATTGTATTAAGTGGAACTATAATTTTCTCACACACGTAAAAAATTGGTAAGCCGTGAATATTTAACAAATATGGGGCATCAATATTTGTTATACTTGTCCCTCATGTTTGTTTCTCGTATATAGGCTACCGATCGTTAGTGTGGAATTTTTCATTTCAGATTTCTTCAATCTAAATATATTTGATTATGTAAAAAAGCTCACTTGTCACTATATAGGAAGTCTACTACAAAATAGGATTGGCCAGATTGTTTTGTCGCCTATTCTTGCTTCCTTTTAAAGTACCAAAATTTCAATTGCTGGCAACTAGGTAGTTAGATAAATAGGGCAATAAGAGAAAAAACATTGTTTTTAACACAATGAATTGTGTGTTAAGTAGATGCTTTGGTAGTGTGATTAAATCCATCATATGGTGTACAAATGCTACCATTCTCAACAATCCCACTCCAAGAACCAACAATTTTCGATCACAAACAACTTTGAACAAGCCTGCCAAAAATGAGAGATTATCTAGAATATTTGCATGAGATATTTAAAAACTTAGTTTGAAAATGAATGAAATCCAAAATCCTATTTCACATGTGTAGTGTACTGATAAATTTCATGTAAACCGTTACTATTCTCATATGCATTAATAACTTGTGTGGCATTGCGATCATTGACATAAAAGGGGTATTTGAAGAACCGTGCTTGCTAGTTCATCTTAAAATTGTATCATGCAAAAAAATGTTCGTTCAAAAATAAGATGTAGCCAAGATCACTCTTTCACATCTTTATTTATTACATGTTAAACACCAACATGATTATGAACTTCTCAATCCATACCAATCTAATTTATGTCTAACAACTTCATAATAGTACAAACTTAGTTCTAGAAAAATATGCAATATTGATAAGTCTTTGACATGTAAAGTGAATAGGATGAGTCATACCAATTATCAAGCTTTCTCGAGAGTTAGATTATATGTGCATGGTAAAATCAACTTCGATGATGAAACCAAAAATTAAATTTGTCTGAAGTGCCACCAAACACATATACCAAAAATGGTTAGTTAGATAAACATCCAAGCACTTTTAAGGAAAAACAAACGTAAAGATGGAAGAAATCATGTCATTGTAGCTATAAATAGGCATGCACCAAGTAGATCCTCATCCATCATTCGCATATCTAGAGTACAAACATCAAAGCCAAGCAAGCAGCAGTTAACCCAAATAAACTATGAAGACCTTCCTCATCCTTGCCTTCCTTGCCATGGCGGTGACCATGGCCACCGCCAGTGTGCAATTTGACCCTACCTGGCAATTTCAGCCGCAACAACCATATTCACAGGGACAACAACAACCAAATGTACAACAACAGTCGTTTCTACATCAATATCTGCAACAACAATTGAACCCGTGTCAGCAGTTCCTTGTGCAACAGTGCATCCCAGTGCCGATAGTGTCGTTCCTCCGGTCGCAGATCTTGCAACAAAGCAGCTGCCAAGTGATACGACAACAGTGCTGCCGATAGCTGGTGCAGATCCCCGAACAGCTCCGCTCCCCGGCCATCCATAGCATCGTGCACGCCATCATCTTGCAACAGCAACAACAACAATTCGGACAAGGACAACAATTCGAACAAGGACAACAATCGTTCTTCCAACCACAACAGCAACAGGGTTTCTTCCAGCCTCAGGGATTCTTGATACCTCAACAGCAACAACAACAAGGTTTTTATCAGTCTCAACAGCAACAAGTGGCCCAGGGCTTCATCCAGCCTCAGCAGATTGCTCAGTTCGAGGCGTTGAGGACGTTTACACTGCAGACCCTGCCGGCGATGTGTAATGTGCAGGTCCCTCCGTACTACTTCACCACCACTGCTCAGTTCGGTGGCTTCTGAGAAAACTAGATGATACCTAGTACTAGGCAAATATACCATCGTTGTTTGGCCGATGGACAAATCGTTGTGGCGGTGACAAATAAAAGTGGCATGCACAAACATGTGTGACACTAGCCAGTACTAGTCCAAACTTGGGAATAAAAGACAAACAAAGTTCGTGTTTGCGTAATATTTATTCTCGTTGTTGGCATATTGTTCACCCGTAACCAAAATCTTATTGGTTAAAAATTCGAAAATAATAAAATGGATATGTACAAATGATTGAGTTGAAGTATCATTAACGTGTGGAGAAAAAACTAACTGCAAATCAACACTTTAATAGCTAGTCCTACCAGATGCAACTCGTCCTTGACCGATCTCCCTCATGTTAGATAATATACTTCATTAGTGCAATACTTCATCCCGAATGATCAAGTATAAATGTCCAAAATTACATTAGTTTGCTAGATCATGGTACTTAAGTCATTAGGGTAGATCGAATACCAGTAAAGCGTTAAATATAGAAAACTATAAATTTGCTTCTTGGAATGATCACCGGAGAGTTGTTTTGGACTTTGAGCTCCCGTGCTTCATTGGATTCTTAATTATTTTTATAGGAAAAATTCAAAAAGTCCAAACTTGTATCATTTAATTTATTGAAGTATTAAGTGGAACCATAATTTTCTCACACCCGTACCGATTTGGTAAGCTGCGAAAAATTATTAAAAATGGGGCATCAATATTTGTTATACTTGTCCCTCTTGTTTGTTTCTCGTACATAGGTTACCAATCGTTAGTGTGGAATTTTTCATTTCAGATTTCTTTAATCTAAATATATTTGATTTTGTAAAAAAGCTCACTTGTCACTATATGGGAAGTCAAACATCTGTTCTTAAGTGAAAACAACTACTACAAAATAGGAATGGCCAAAAAAATTTGTCACCTATTCTTGCTTCCTTTTAAAGTACCAAAATTTCATTGGCTTGCAACTAGGTAGTTAGATAAATAGGGTAATAAGAGAAAAAACATTGTTTTTAACACAATGAATGGTGTGTTAAGTAGATACTTTGGTAGTGTGATTAAATCCATCATATGGTGTACAAATGCTACCATTCTCAACAATCCCACTCCGAGAACCAACAATTTTTTATCACAAACTACTTTGAACAAGCCTGCCAAAAATGAGAGATTATCTAGAAAATTTACATGAGATATTTAAAAACTTAGTTTGAAAATGAATGAAATCCAAAATCCTATTTCACATGTGTACTGTACTGATAAATTTCGTGTAAACCGTTACTATTCTCATATGCATTAATAACTTGTGTGGCATTACGATCTTTGACATAAAAGAGGTATTTGAAGAACCATGCTTGCTAGTTCATCTTAAAATTGTATCATCCAAAAAAATGTTCGTTCAAAAATAAGATGTAGCCAAGATCACTCTTTCACATCTTTATTTATTATATGTTAAACACCAACATGATTATGAACTTCTCAATCCATACCAATCTAATTTATGTCTAACAACTTCATAATAGTACAAACTTAGTTCTGGAAAAATATGCAATATAGATCCGTCTTTGACATGTAAAGTGAATAGGATGAGTCATACCAATTATCAAGCTTTCTCGAGAGTTAGATTATATGTGCATGGGAAAATCAACTTCGATGATGAAACCAAAAATTAAATTTGTCTGAAGTGCCACCAAACACATATACCAAATGGTTAGTTAGATAAACATCCAAGCACTTTTAAGGAAAAACAAACGTAAAGATGGAGAGAAATCATGTCATTGTAGCTATAAATAGGCATGCACCAAGTAGATCCTCATCCGTCATTCGCATATCTAGAGTACAAACATCAAAGCCAAAAAAGCAGCAGTTAAACCAAATCAACTATGAAGACCTTCCTCATCCTTGCCTTCCTTGCCATGGCGGTGACCATGGCCACCGCCAGTGTGCAGTTTGACCCTACCTGGCAATTTCAGCCGCAACAACCATATTCACAGGGACAACAACAACCAACTGTAAAACAACAGTTGTTTCTACATCAATATCTGCAACAACAATTGAACCCGTGTCGGCAGTTCCTTGTGCAACAGTGCATCCCAGTGCCGATAGTGTCGTTCCTCCGGTCGCAGATCTTGCAACAAAGCAGCTGCCAAGTGATACGACAACAGTGATGCCGACAGCTGGTGCAGATCCCCGAACAGCTCCGCTCCCCGGCCATCCATAGGGTCGTGCACGCCATCATCTTGCAACAGCAACAACAACAATTCAGACAAGGACAACAATTCGGACAAGGACAACAATCGTTCTTCCAACCACAACAGCAACAAGGTTTCTTCCAGCCTCAGGGGTTCTTGATACCTCAACAGCAACAACTGATAAATTTCGTGTAAAGCATTACTATTCTCATATGCATTAAAAACCTGTGTGGCATTACGATCCTTGACCTAATAGAGGCATTACGATCTTAAAATTGTATCATACAAAAAAATGTTCGTTCAAAAATAAAATGTAGCCAAGATCACTCTTTCACATCTATATTTATTATATGTTAAACACTAACAAGATTATGAACTTCTCAATACATACCAATCTAATTTATGTCTAACAAGTTCATAACAGTACAAACTTAGTGTTGCAAAAATATGCAATATAGATCAGACTTTGACATGTAAAGTGAATAGAATGAGTCATATCAATTATCACACTTTTTCGACAGTTAGATTATAAGTGCACGGGAAAATCAACTTTCATGATGACTCCAAAAATTAAATTTGTCTAAAGTTCCACCAAACACATACACCAAATGGTTAGTTAGATAAACATCCAAGCACTTTTAAGGAAAAACAAATGTAAAGTTGGAGAGAAATACCATGCACCAAGTAGATCCTCATTCATCAGCCATCCTTCGCATATGTAGAGTACAAAAATCAAAGCCAAGCAAGCAGTAGTTAACGCAAATCCACAGTGAAGACCTTCCTCGTCATTGCCTTCCTTGCCATGGCGATGACCATGGCCACCGCCAATGTGCAGTTTGACCCTACCTGGCAATTTTAGCCGCAACAACCATTTTCACAGGAACAACAAGAACCAACTGTAGAACAACAGTCGTTTCTACATCAATATTTGCAACAACAATTGAACCCATGTCGACAGTTCCATGTGCAACAGTGCATCCCAGTGCCGATAGTGCCGTTCTTCCGGTCGCAGATCTTGCAACAAAGAAGCTGCCAAGTGATACGACAATAGTGCTACCGACAACTGGTGCAGATCCCCGAACAACTCCGCTCTCCGGCCATCCATAGCGTCGTGCACGCCATCATCTTGCAATAGCAACAACAACAATTCAGACAAGGACAACAACCGTTCTACCAACCACAACAACAACCGGGTAGATCCTCATTCATCATCCATCCTTCGCATATGCAGAGTACAAAACATCAAAGCCAAGCAAGCAGTAGTTAACGCAAATCCACAGTGAAGACCTTCCTCATCATTGTCTTCCTTGCCATGGCGGTGACCATGGCCACCGCCAATGTGCAGTTTGACCCTTCCTGGCAATTTCAGCCGCAACAACTATTTTCACAGGAACAACAACAGCCAACGTTACAACAACAGTCGTTTATACATCAATATCTGCAACAACAATTGAACCCGTGTCGGCAGTTTTTTGTGCAACAATGCATCCCAATGCCAATAGTGTTGTTCCTCTGGTCGCGGATCTTGCAACAAAGTGATACGACAATAGTGCTGCCGACAGCTGGTGGAGATCCCCGAACATCTCCGCTCTCCGGCCATCCATAGGCATCGTGCACGCCATCATCTTACAACAACAACAATTCGGAAAAGGAAAACAACCGTTTTTCCAACCACTGCAGCAACAGGGTTTCTTGATACCTCAACAACAACAACATGCAACAAGGGTTTTATTAGTCTCAACATCAACAAGTGGCCAAGGGCTTTATCCAGCCTCAGCAGATTACTCAGTTCTAGGCGATGTGGATGTTTGCACTAGAGACCCTGCCGGCGATGTGCAATGTGCAGGTCCCTCCGTACTACTTCACCACCACTGCTCGGTTCACTACTAGGAAATAGACTATCTGTGGCGCACCCAAAAAAATCTGTGTCGCACCGCGCACCCAAAAAAAATCTGTGGCGCATGGTGGGTGCGCCACAGATAAGCCGCCACTATTTTTTTTTGTGGCGCATGTGGATATGCGCCACAGAATTCTCACATTTCTGTGGCGCATCCACATTATATGCACCACAGAATTTTCAAAAAATTCAAAAAATTCAAAAAAATCAAAAAAAATCAAAAAAAATCAGGAAAAAACAAAAATGAAATAATTTGGAAAAACCTAAATATTTGAATTTTTTTGAACTGATGACTTCCCACTAGGTCACCCATTCTCAAATTGCTCATTGCTCCAACCCAAGCACGCTTAACTTCTAAGTGCTATTCAGTTCAGCTACACTTATGCTACTAAAGTTCTTATTGATATAAATATCATATCAGTGCCTTGTATGTGTATATATCTGTATAGATGTGTGTGTAGTTTATGTGTGGTATGTGTATATATGTGTTTTTAAATTTAAAAAACTTTAAAAGTTTCAAAAAGAAATTCAAAAAACCCCGAAAAATTAAAAAAATCCAAAAAAAATCAACAAATCCAAAAAAATCAAAAAATTAAGAAAAAATGTAATTTTTTTTAAAATGACAAAAAAATAAAAAAATTCAAAAAATAAAAGTTATTTCAAAAAGAAGATTTTTTTCTACAAAATAAAAAAATTCAAAAAATATTTTGAAGTTCAAAAAATTTAAAAAATTCTTGTTTTAGAAAAATAAAAATTGAAATTGTTGATTTTTTTTGGATTTTTTTGAAGTTTTCTAGATTTTTTTAATTTTTTTGGATTTTTTGATTTTTTGAAACTTTTCTGTGGCGCATACAGCATTATGCGCCATAGAAATACACATTTCTGTGGCGCACATCCAACATGCGCCACAGAAAGACACACACATTTCTGTGGCGCACCACAAAAATGTGTCTTTCTATGGCGCACTATCTGTGGCGCATGTGGTTTTTGTGCGCCACAGAAATCCAAACTTTCTGTGGCGCACGCAAAACTATGCGCCACAGAAATATTTCTGTTGCGCATGCTTGTTTGGTGCGCCGCAAAAAATGATTGTATCTATAGCTGATTTTCTAGTAGTGGTTTGGCGGCTTCTGAGAATACTAGATGAGACCTAGTACTAGGAAAATAGACCATCGATGTCATCCGTAACCATAATCTTAAGCGTTTAAGAAAATCAAAGCATAATAAAATGGGTCGGTACAAATGGTTGAGTTGAAGTATCATTAACGTGTGGAGTAAGAACTAACTGCAAATTAACACTTTAAGCTAAATGTACAGTGGCAACCCCGGATTTGTACTATCAGTATATCGCGTATACTTTGTGAGGTGCCGGATGGGCGAGGCCACGAGATCTTGGATCTTGAAAAAATTGTTCATAATGAAATGAACAAAAGATCATTTGACTGGTAGTAAATATCATGTCCTATTCGTATTGATTTCTGCAAGTCTCTAAAAAAATGACAACACCTCTCGGGCTTTGACCATGCCTCCCGAAATTTCAGTATATAGGAAAACAAGACCAGTAAGGCACTAAAAGCTTTTGTCCAGGCTCCCACGGAACCTCCTAATGAACATGTCCGCAGCCTGGTCAATCTCCTCCTCCATGTTGAATTCCATGCCTTGTATCTCTTGGTTGCTCCGGATTAAATCCATGACCAATAACTCCTCTTTGTCATCAGCATCACACACATCGAGTAGTACATCACCATCGTCATCCATCGCCGCACTCGTCAGTGTAGAAATAATCACCATCGCTAAAGATGGGGTGCGGTGTGTCAGTTAGGCCGGCAGCCTGCACGATTACTATTTTCCTTGTGGAACAGAGCAAATTAATACGAGAGACCTGCAGCGATGTCAACACCATGGATGACCGAAAGTCCAAGTTGATTTGATAGGTAGTCAATATCATGTCCTATTCGTATTGGTTACTCCAAAAATTTCTACTTTGTGTGCTTGAAAAAAAAAAGGACACACGCCTAGAAAAACAAGGGCACTAAGGCACTAAAAGCTTTTGTTCAACCGCTCGCGGAACCTCCTCATGAACATATCTGCAGCCTGGTCAATCTCGTCTTCCACGTTGAATTCCATCCCTTGTACGTCTCGGTTGTTCCTGATTATATCCATGACCGACACCTCGTCATCGCCTTCAGTATCGCAGGCATCGAGTAGCACATCATCATCGTCATCATCACCGCACTCGTCACTGTAGCAATCGTCACCATCGCTGAAGATGGGGTGCAGTGTCTAGTTAGGGCAGCCAGCATTACCAGTTTCTTGATCGAACATAGCCAATTGATGCGAGAGATCTGCGGCCATGTCAACACCATGGATGACGGCCTGTCTACTCTCGACCTTGCGCTTCACGAGAGCCCTCTGGCAGTCGACTCTCTCCCGGTCTGCTACAAGGAGCGTGTGGATCTTGTGAGAGATGACGGCTACCGCGGCCATCCTGCGGCGCTGGATCGAGGCGAGGAGGAGGAGCCTGGCCGCAAGCACGCCGGTCTTGCTCTTGCACATCGTTGCTGCTTTCTTCAGGAGCATGGGGGCCCTGCCGATCTTCATGTTTGTTGTTGAGAGGTGGCAAAGTTGCTGCCTATCAGTGGCAACAACAACTAAGCAGCTCTGAACTCTTGATACCACAGGCTTGAGATGGGAGAAGAGCTTGTTTCTTGTTTCTGAAGGCATGGGACTTGTCGTGAGGCTCCAAGGGTGTATTTATAACAGATTTGAAGCTAAGCATGCAGGTAACCGTGAAGTACCTTTGCTCAATGCTCATGCCCTGTCCTGATCAAACTCTTGTTGGTACCTCGCGTAATAAAGCATGCGAAGGCAGTGTTGGAGAAAAATATTAGCACGTGGAGTGAGCACTATAAGAATGTTCGTGAGTGGAACTAAGGAAAAGTTTAAGCAAGAAACATATTAGAAGATCACAAAAGGGTCCTGCCGCAGGGAGATGATTGGCTCTTGTGCCACTATCTAAAGTTGATGATGGCTTAGAAAATGTGTTGCTCGAAAGGTAGCTAGCAACCACACCGAGCAGCTTTTCTTGGTGGTCTCTCACGCCGTGTTATTCATGCCCAAAATACCAAAAAAGTTGCAGCGAGCGGATCCGATGCTTTGTGTTGCCGTGAGATCTGATTAGTTTTGCTTCGCTCCTAGGCGCTTTCTGTAGTCACAACACCATTATGGAGTTGGACACAACACCATTATGGAGTTGGACACTCAGAGTATTTCGCTTCTCACTGCACGTGCTTCCCGTGCGCTCATTGCAGCAACCACGGCACAGTGTTTTTCGGGAATCCGTACGAACGATATTTTTGTTGTGTTGGGGATCTGTTGGAGCTCGGGGGCACCATTGAGTGATAATGGTGCTTAAAGCGAGTGGCGCTTAGCTCGACCTTATTATTGTGGTGATTTATCCTTGGTACGCTATAAAATTGTTCTGTTAAGCCTATAAAGGTTACATAGACATAAACGTAAGTATAGACTTACTAAATGGAATATATTTGTAGACCGAAAGATCAGGGAATGGCTTGGGGTAGAAGTTTTGGAATTGAAAAACAAATGTCTTCTATGTAAATAGCTTTTCAAATTTTTAAATGAGGATGGAGTTTGGCATCAGCTGATCCAAAATAAGTATCTTCATTCAAAGTCTTTGTCACAAGTGAAGGCAAAGTCTTTCGACTCTCCTTTTTGGAAAGGCCTTATGAAAGCCAAAGAGGACTTTTCAAGAGAGAATCTTTCACTATAGGTAATGGAGGGACCACCCGTTTTGGGAAGATGTTTGGTTAGGGACCAGGCCTCTAGCTGAACAATATTCGTCTCTGTATAACATAGCCCAACGAAAACAAGTTTCAGTAGCTAATGTTATGTCACAAGCTTTCCATTAAACATAGGTTTCAGGAGGGCTTTAACGGAGATAAATGGACATCATGGCTTCATTTGGTTAATCGACTGATGGATGTTCAACTTTCCAATCAAGTTGGTAGTTTTAAATGGAATTTGATTACATCTAGAATGTTTACAGTCAAATCCCTTTATCTAGATCTAATGAATGGCCATACACGGTTCGTAAGAAAATACATTTGGAAAATGAAAGTGTCACTGAAGATTAAGATTTTTATGTGGTTCCTTCACCGGAGAGTGCTTCTTACCAAGGATAACCTTGCTAAACGAAACTGGAATGGTTGTAAAAAATGTTATTTTTGTGATCAAGACGAAACAATACAACATTTATTTATAACATGTCCATTTGCAAAAATGGTTTGGCGTATTGTTCATATGACTCTCAATTTAACACCTCCTAATAATATTTTGAATTTGTTTGGGAATTGGTTGAGAGGTGTCTCCAAAAAGGATAAAGTACCGATCTGAGTTGGAGTTTGCGCTTTGCTGTGGGCCATATGGAACATAAAAAATGATTATATATTTAACAATGCAAAATCTTGTTCCTTCCTGCAGGTTATACCAATGGCTACGCACTGGATCCGTATGTGGTCTTACCTACAATCAACAGAGAAGCGTCCAGAGATGATTTCTGGGTGCAACCGACTGGATATGGTTGCATGGGACTTGTACACCCAGTTCAGCTGGCGTTCTGATTTTAGGATAACATGTTAATGCAACGCCATTCATGTTTGTCTTTCCTTTTTAGATGGTTCATTCATGTGTCGACTTTGTGTGATCCATGAATTTTTGTAATGACTAATTTTTAATAAATTGGTAAAAGTCGTATGCATCAATTCGATGCAGAGGTTGGGACTTCCCCTCTTCGAGAAAAAAGTCGATTGATATATTTTGCTCAGTTAATTGTTGCCGTTTGGGGGAACACAGCCAGCACCGGACAAGAAAGACGGTTTGCTCCGGTTTTTCTGGTTTCCGGTTCCAACCCGTGAATAGAAGACTAGGGGCCGGTTTGAGAAGGGTTAGACACGAGGGAAACCATCCAACTCGTTCTCGCATCAGCGAGATCCTGAGCAGAGCACAGTACGCGACAGTGCCCCGCTCGTGGGATTACGAGGATATCCGTGACCTCGATGGTGGCGATGACGACTCCGAGCAGGCGAGGGCGGACGCACGCGGCCGTGGCTGGAGCAGCTCAGGGCGCCATGCTCGCGGGAAGGCCATTACGACAATATCCACTTTTATGTTGGAAGTGCTTAGAAGAAAAGATTTAAGTACAAACTAGCTTGGCATTTTCTAATTTCTGCTATCTACTGACAGCTCTAAGGTTATTGGTAATGGTTACAATGGACAAAGGATTTGGCATGTGAGGAATTAGGCGAAAGGATCGAGGCGGTGCGATATTGGATCTTGACAAAATTGTTCATAATTAAGTGACGAAAGTCCAAGTTGATTTGATGGTAGTCATAATCATGTCCTAGTCCTATTGGTTACTCCAAAAATTTCTAATTTGTGTGCTTTAGAAAAAGGATAACACCTAGAAAAATAAGAGCACTAAGGCACTACAAGCTTTTATTGAGCCGCTCGCGGAACCTCCTGATGAACTTGTCTGCAGCCTGGTCAATGTCCTCTTCCACGTTGAATTCCATGCCTTCTACGTCTTGGTTGCTCCTGATTATATCCATGACTGACAGCTCGTCTTCGTCTTCAGTATCGCAGGCATCGAGTAGCACATCACCATCGTCATCATCATCGCCGCAGTCGTCAGTGTAGCAATAATCAACATCGCTGAATATGGGGTGTAGTGTCCAGTTAGGGCAGCCACCATTACCAATTTCTTGATCGAACATAGCCAATTGATGCGAGAGATCGGCGGCCATGTCAACACCATGGATGACGGCCCGTCTATTCTCGACCTTGCGCATCACGAGAGCCCTTTGGCAGTCGACTCTGTCCCGGTCGGCTACAACGAGGGCTTGGATCTTGTGAGCGATGACTTCTACCACGGCCATCCTTCGGCGCTGGAGCGAGGCGAGGAGGATCCTGGCCGCAAGCATGCCGGTCTTGCTCTTGCACATAGCCGCTGCCTTCTTCAGGAGCACGGGGGCCTTACCGATCTTCATGTTTGTTTCCGAGAGGTGGCAAAGCAGCTGCCTATCAGTGGCAAAACCAAAGGAGACCTGGTGCCTTAGGCTTGAAATGGGTAGGTCTGGGATCAAGAGATGAGAGGAACTGGTTTTGGTTCTGAGGCATGGAACTTGTAGTGAGGTTTCAGTGATGTATTTATAGTCCAAAGCTGAGCGTGCCATTGACGTTGAAGTACCTTTGCTCATGTGAAAGCAGCATGGGAAAAAAATGGCATGTGGAGTGAGCACTATACGAACTGAGAGTGGAACTAAGCAATTGTAAGCAACAAATATATTAGCAGGCCACAAAAGGGTCCGGCCTGTTAAATATAAATATATTGCCTAGCCTCTTTCCATCAGTTCGGACTTTTGAAATGATTGGCTAGTGCAGAAATTCTATATGGTATCAGAGCCAAGAGGTCTCGAGTTCGAGACCCCGCTCACGCGGATTAAAAAAAGGAAAAAAAAGATCCTGCGACCCGCTCCTATCCCACGCTAAGGACTAAAATAGCCTAGACGTGAGGGGGAGTGTTAAATATAAATATATTGCCTAGCCTCTTTCCATCAGTTCGGACTTTTGGGATGATTGACATGTGCAGAAATTCTATACGGCCGCAGGGAGGTGCTAGGCTGTTTGGGTCCCAAATTGCCACTATCTAAAGCTGATGATGGCTGTTGCTTGAAAGCTAGCTAGCCTAGCAGCCAAACCGGGTAGCTTTTCTTGGCGCTCTCCTGCCGTGTGATTCATGCCCAAAATACCAAGTCTCAGCTAGCGCGTCCCCTACTTTGTGTGTTGCCGTGAGATCCGATTTGCTTTTCTTCTCTCTATGCACTATAAAGAAGAAGCGATCTCCATGATGGATCAACGGGTTCTTCCATTACTATTCATGTAGTCGCAACACCATTATAGAGTTGGAGACTTGCATTTAGCCTCGCACTACACGTGCTTCTCGTGCGCTCACAAGTCACTACAGCAACACCCACATCAAGTCCCATACATGCATGGTGTAGATTGTTTTTCGGCGATCCGTGGGGAAAAAAATTATTTTATCGGGGGCACCATTTGAGTGCCTTGGAATGATGATGCTTAATGTGAGTGGCGCTTAACTCGACCTTATTATCTGGCTACTAATAAATTTTATATGACACTAGTTTATAAGATATGGGGGGAAAACTAGAAATGGTCTTGTAGTATTCATCAGGAGGTTTGCTTCAGTGCTCCGCCCCTCGCGAAACTTGAAGGGGTAAGTTTGTCCCGGTTATTTTTTCGCTCCTACTGCTTCACCAGCGCGGAACCCACCGCGGAACCCACCGGCATCCTCTCCCCCCAATTCCTCACCGGCAAGACGTTGTTCCGGCCGGTGCTGCTTCTCCACCGGCTGCCGCCGGTCTTCTGCTCCACCTTCTTCTCCCGGCCGAGGCGTGGTCGCCGCAAAGGAGGAAACCGGACTGTGCTTAGATTCCCAGTCCCAGCAACTGAGGGGGACGCGCGGCGGAGCTGGAGCCCGAAATCCAGAGCTGCGCCTAGAGGAGGCCGGCTGAGCTTGATCTCCCAGTGGAGGACGTAGGGCCACGCGCGGAGCAAGGGGCCGATAGCGTTTGATTTCGCCGGGATGTGCAGGGATGCCGGGAGAACGGGGGTGGCGCTGGAGCTAGGGGTGGTGGGGGGCGAGGAGGGGTGGTGTTTGGGGTGAACAGGGCGTGGAGTCTTCCTGGCGGCGAGGAGCACGGCCGCACGGGATCGGGAGGTGAGTGACGGGGCGGTCGCAAGAGAGGGGCACTTGGGCTTTCTACAGGGCTGCACGCACCTGTCAGATCTTTTAAAAAGACCATCGTGCCCCTAATTATGAAGGGGTACAGGAAGATCGCGGCCGTCCTTGTGTTGTTCGCGTCCGAACTTTTGCCAGGGACGGAGCACCGGAGCATAATTCATCAGTTTTACTTTTTCAAAAGGATAGCATTTGCATTTTACATGACTCCTAATATATGTGCCTAATTCTAGAAAGACATACATTTTCGGTCACATGGGCTAGCTATTGGGGATAGGACGGAACATATCGGAGCTCGTGTGATGTGGCCAAGTCACACCCCTCCAAGACTGCCGAGGAATGGAAGTGGCCAAGCCAATAAAGGGAACTCAAGACCTCACATGTGTGATCCTACGACGACTTTAGTTTATAGTACAGAATGATTCTACGGACACCTCCCATCAGGCAAGGGCGTCACAGCGGATATGCAATACAAAGTCGATGTGGATGACCGTTCGCGTTGTGGGCATGCATTTTAAATATGTTCAAATCCATGTTTTTTTTGCGAACTAGTACACATAGAAGGGGCATGCCCATGCCGAAGGATTGCATTCTTAATTTTCTTCTTTTTTACCAAAACAAGGTTCAAATTGCCAGCACAAATATTCATATCAAGGATCTAAAATTTTCAACACCCTCAATATCTACTACATAAAATTCTACTTGGATACCTTAAAATTGCTTATAAATGTTTTTAGGACCAAATTAGAACAGACTTATAATTTAATCTTGGGACTTTCTGTGAAATTGATCAAAAAATCATTTAAATGGGAAAAATTAGCTTGAAAGCGGTAAATAATCAAGTATTAGGCACTAAATATTTTTTTTCTGATGGTACAAATCAGATTTCAATTCAAATTTTAGTTGTGTGCACTAGACACAAGTCATGTCAACGATGCAATTGTTTTTCAAATGTTTTAGCCAAAACTAAACTTGCCAAAACCCCTGACCTTTGGCTGTGGTTTGGTTGGTTGATTTTTTTTTTTTGTCTCATCGCAGCACAGGCTGAGAGTGTTTGGGGCCGCTCCGTAGGTGAACTCAAGGTGCCAAATCCTCCGCCAAAAAATTGGTCACAGATAAAGTTTTGTATGGATCGTGGGTTAAAAAAAACGTACCCTGGTAACACCATAATTGCGCTCGTTTCTTATAGTAAGTACTATGTACGACATATGAGTTACTTCCTTTTTTAATACAAGGCCACTATCTTATTTTTAAATACCAAGAAAAAATAAGGTCAATTAATAAATAACATGATTAATTGTGTGAAAATCTTTCGTATTTCAACCTAATTAGACATGTCGTACTGGTGCCTCTTTCTCTATAAATGGATGCAACGTTCGCATCACTAAGTACCATCGTACGAGGTAAGGGTCTAATCAATTCTTTCCGAGAAGAGATAGTGTCTTCGTATAGCTGTAAATTGCATTTTTCCTAAGTATAATCAATACCGGAGGGAATGTGTGAGGTGCCCCATGGGGCGCGTAGGTGCAAGAGTAAGGAAGGCCGGTTGCCGAGGGCGCGAGGCGGTGGAATAGTGGATCTTGACAAAATTGTTCATAAGGAAATGACCAAAACATCATTTGACCGATAATAAATATCAAGCCCTACTTGTACTGATTACTCCAAAAAATTCTAAGTTGTGTGCCTGGAAAAACGGACAACACCTAGAAAAACAATACCACTAAGGTCCTAAAAGCTTTTGTTCAGCCGCTCGCGGAATCTTCTGATGAACATGTCCGCAGCCTGGTCAATCTCCTCCTCCATGTTGAATTCCAACCCTTGCACCTCTCGATTGCTCCTGATTACATCCATGACCGACAGTTCGTCTTCGTCGTCCCTATCGCACGCATCGAGTAGCACATTACCATCGTCATCATCGTCGCAGTCGTCAGTGTAGTAATTGTCACCATCGCTGAAGATGGGGTGCAGTGTCCAATTAGGGCAGCCACAATTACTATTTTCCTGGTCGAACCGAGCCAGTTTATTCTCGACCTTGCGCATCACGAGAGCCCTCTGACAGTCGACCTCTTCCGGTCTGCTACAACGAGGGTGTGGATCTTGTGAGAGATGACGGCTGCGGCGGCCATCCTGCGGCGCTGAAGCGAGGCGAGGAGGAGGAGTCTGGCCACAAGCACACCCGACTTGCTCTTGCACATGGCCGCCGCCTTCTTCAGGAGCACCGGGGCCTTGCTGATCTTCATCTTCGTTGCTGAGAGGTGATCAAGCAGCTGCCTATCAGTGGCGAAAAGAAAGGTGCGGTGGTGCCTGAGGCTTGAAATAGGGTAAGCTGGTTTTCGTTTCTGAGGCATGGGACTTATTCTGAAGCTCCAATCGGTATTTATAGTCAAGAGCTGAGCATGCAGTTAACCGGCGTGCTCATTTCATGTCGTGATCACACTTTTGGTAGCTCCCGGAAAGCATGTGGAAGCAGCATTGGACGAAAAAACTGGCATGTGGAGTGAGCACTACAAAAATTGGTGTGATTAGTTCTTGGGGTCCCAAATTGCCACTATCTAAAGCTGATGATGGCTTAAAATAATGTATTTTCCAAAAGCAAGCTAGCAACCAAACCGGGCAGCTTTTCTTGGCGGTCTCCTGCCGTGTGATTCATGGCAAAGTTGCAGCTAGCGCGTCTATGTCTTTTTCTTGTTCTTTTCTCTTTCTGTTGTTTCTGTGTGCGCTTTGCTGCTCGGATTGTTCTTAGTTGGAGACCTGGAGTGCGTTGCCTCGCATTGCATGTGCTAAACGTGCGCTGACTCAGGCAATCACACCTTCATTTTTTTTTACATTTTCAGCGAAGAGAGATATTTCTTTTGTCGGCTCGCGAGCTAAACGTTTAGCTTGTGACTCGGCTCGAACTTGGTGTCTCACGAGCCGAGCCGAATTTTGAATTTGGACTCGTTTGTTGACCAAGCTACTCGTGATTAACTTATTTAACTCGTTTAACGCATTTTAAGTGTTCGAACATGCGCACATATGAAAAACTAATAATTATCCTACTAATTCCGAACAACAACAATAATGATCCTTCCACATTTTCACATCTGTAATCAAGGAGTAGATCAATGCTGAAAGATAAAACCTCTACGCCATTATCAGTGCAAAATATTGACAGGTTGGCACTAATATATGAAAAAATCCACATATTATATTTGAGCGAGTTAAACAAGCTACTCGTGAGATGATTGCGAGTTTATCGAGTCGAGCCGAGTTAACTCGTTAGTTGAGCGAATTTAAGCGAGTCGAGCCGGCTCGGCTCGAATTTCAGAACTATCACTAGGAAGTATTACATTTTTTAATAGAGGGAGTTGCTAGCAAAGGATTGTAGTTGGCAGAGACAACACAACAACAAGTCCCAAGGCGCACTGATGCTCCAACAACATCGATAAAGGAAAGTAAGGGAAAGGAAGACTTAGAGGTTGAGAGGAAACGTTTGTATGTATTTGGTGGGAATTAGGGAGTGCTGGGGGCCGTCGCCGCCGCGGCAGGCCGGGAGGGAGGAGCGCAGGGGAGGTGGCGGCGGGAAGGCGGAACCCTAGGTCCCCCGAGCCACCTGCAAGAGATGACGCGGGGGGTCGGTCTCAGGGTGTGCTATGTTATGCTATTTCGGTTGCTTAAGTTGTCTTTGAGTGGTATGGTCTTGTTTTGAGATGATCTAAGCTTTAAAGTACTATATAGTTAGTTCATGCCAAAATCTTGGGAGAGAATATTTGTGGGGATTGGGTGAAAGTAAAAATTCACCAAATCCCCTCCCATCCTTGAAAATTGCTGAAAGCTGCAGCTTGTGCCAATGACTCCAGCGCTTGCTCTCTGCCTTTAAGTTGGGCCGTTGCTTTTCCATTCACTGCGGCTGCTGTTTTGTGGCTTTGTGTAGCTTTCCTTCTCGATCCTGTGTGCGTTAACTTTGATCGATGGCCCAGCGCAAAAAAAAAAAAAAAAAAAAACTTTGATCGATGGTGCTCGTCAGCACGGAGAACCAACTGCATGATAGGCGGGAACTTCAAATTCTTTTGTTGATTGAGTTGGAGTGGTCAAGGACAGGAGTGTGTTAGCTTTTCGAGATTCGTAGGTCCGTGGACAGGCGACGGAAGCAATTGGTGCAGAACTCCTTTCACAAAAGGAGGAACAAAATGCTGCAGAGATAGCTGAAATATTGAAAGGAAATAATTAAGAACTAGCTAGGGCCTAGCTCTTTGGTTTAAAGGGAAAACGCACGAGCTGGCTAGTCTCAGTTCCACAGGAATCAGACATTGTTCATACCCTCTCTCTCTTTACCTCGAGAACTAGTTGTTTATTCCTTTGAGTAGAATGATTTGCCACCTGATAATTTCTTTATGTGTAATTAAATTGCACAAGGACACACCTATTAGGGTCGAAGTAACAAAAACCCAGACAATCAAGGTTGTATAAGAAAAAACACTGATAAATGAGTACAGTTGTGACAAATACCACCAACCTACACATATTAGTTAGTTAACCAAAATTAAGATATGTGGGGACCACCTGGAACCCTCTCAAGTTTCAAGTTACTCAGCACCGTGCAAGGTGCCACGCACCGCACCGGTCCTTGTTGACGCCGCCGTGACTACCGCACACCAACATTGCTCCTCGTCGTGACCCTAGCCATCACTCCCATCCCCGGAACCTTCCGTAGTACCCCCACCGCGCCTCATATGATGACTTTCAGTTTTTGCCTTCTCCGAAAATTTCACGCCCCACCTGCCACGTGACCGAGCTCATCACCTTGAGTTGCGTGTATCAGACCGGCAGGCCCCACCCATGTCCTCGAGAACCAAGAGCTGTAGGTCAGCTCTTTAAGTGACGATATCGGCGCGAGGCACACCGTTGAGTGCATTAGGATGACTCCAACGGGGCGACGCAAACGGACGCGCGTTTGGTCCGTTTGCGTCGGCAACAGGACGCGCGTGCGGTCCAGGTCCGCCCCTTTCCGGCCACTGCGCCCAACGGGGCCGACGCATTGAGTCCGCCCGGCCAGGGTTTTTGATCATTTTGATCATTTTTTGCCAGTATTTTTGATCACATTGCAACAAAACAAGTATAAAACATAATCCCGGCCTCACACAGGCCATGTCTGGGTACATACCCAAAATATTACAAATCTCGGCCATCGGCCATAGTTCAACACCGGCATGCAACATAATAAATAGAAGGACCGAGATTTGATCAATCTAGGTCCATGTAGTACCTTTGCTTCTTGAGGTAGTAGGCCTTCTTCCATGATCCTGACCTCCTCGGCGCGTAAGGCGAGATCAAGGTCCTTGGCCTTCAGGTCGACCTCCCTTGCTCTTACCTCGACCTCCTTGGCCCTAGCCTCGGCCTCCTTGGCCCTTGCCTCGGCTTCCCGTGCTCTAGTCCGAGCATTTTCCTCTTCTATATCGAGCCTCTTCTTTTGCAATTCGAAGAAGAGCTTGGAAGACGCCTCTCTCTCTAGGCGTTCCTTTTCTCTCCTCTCCTCCTTCTTGTCACATGTCTTGTCCTTTTGGGATAGGAACCCGTTCAATGTCTCTTGCAACGCAAGGGTTGTTGTATCGCGTTTCAACTCGGCCTTCGAGTTGTTCTTCCCCCTTGGCCTCCCCTCCTTCTCTGTTGTGGCCTCTTCCTTATCAACTGGATGTCCACCTTGCTTGAGGGAGGCGTAGAGGTCCTTCCACTTCTGCTGGTCCTTGAGTGCCCGGTAGCAATGGGTCACCCGGCGACGGCCTGGGCAAATCGCCGAACAGGTTACGGGCGGCCTGGGCGGCGACCACTGCCGGGGCAGCTGCACGCGCTGCCGCAGTGTGCGCCGGTGACGAGTGTGCGGCCAAAGGTGTAGCGGGCCCGTTGAGATCAAGGGTAGGTACCTCGACCGCGGATTCGGCTGAGGTAGGGGAAACCCGCGGCGGCATGGTTCCAGGGAGGTACCCGTACGCAGGCGATGGTGCCTTCGCGGAAGATCTCGACCTTGGCGGTCGGTCCGCCGAGGCGTTGGAGCTGGCCGCCGCAGTCGCGACCCCGACCGCGGCCGCGGTCGGGGTAATCCCAATCAGGAAGAGGGCAGCGGTGGCGGCCCTGGACACGAGGTCAGATTCGTTCGCCTCGCCCTGCTGCTCGGCGGCGGCCTTCTTGGTGGCGTCGAGCTGGTCCTGCTTCAACCTCTTCCTCCGGGCGCCCCGCTTCTTGGTCTCTGCGGCCCTCTGCTCTGGCGTGAGTTCCTTCTTTACTTTCTTTTTAGCTTGGGGCGCAGGTCCAGCGGCGGTGCCGGCGGCGTCTGGTCCAAACTCAGCGGCGGCGGCCGCGGCGGAGGCAGCGGCGGCCAGGGCTAGGGCTGGAGTGTGGACTGGGGTTTTGCGAGAGGAGAGACCGTGTGAATTTTGCCGAGAGAGCGGACTGGAGGAGGACACAAAAGCGGTCCGCCGTGCGTCCGTGGCCGACGCATTCCTGGCCCAAATTTGGGCCAGGAATGCGTTGCGGCGGACAGAAAAACGGACCGCGGTCCGTTTGCATCGCCCCGTTGGGCCTTATTTTTTGCTCCAGCTGACCGGGACGGACGCGCGTGGACTCGATGCATCAGCCCGTTGGAGTCATCCTTTCCTCGGTCCACTATAAAGTCGTTGCTAAACCAAAGTCACTTGAGATTTTCTTGTTTAGATAACTGTCGCCATGTAGCTTGGGCTGGAATGAACCTCTAGGTAAATTATTTTTCTGATCATAAAGTAAGTTGCTTTTTCTTTTAAATTAAATTTTGAAAAGGTTGGTGTAATTCCTATCATGTTGATAAGATATTGTACCTCCTTTGCATCTTACTCCAGATATTCTTGCTACTCGTTAATTTATAAAAAATTGAGCCTGTGAGACTAGAATTTATTGCGAAAATGGAAAAGGAACTTGTACTTTTTTTCTCGAACAGGGGGCAGCCCCGCGGCCCGGCCTTTGCATTGACAGATGCATATAGACTCTTTATTAATCATGATTTACCTTTCTAGAAGGATGCTACAACGATTGTAGTGGTACGTGGGAAGATATAATGGGAAATAGGCGATCGATGGAAGCTGGCGGGCCTCACGAGTGCTCTAGCAGCAGTGACGAAGCGAAGTAAGAGGGGAGGTGCAGGTCGGTAGGGCTTGTTGAAAAGGTAATAGCTAGCTAGGTAGTAAAGTCAAGAATGGTTGAAACCTAGTTCAAATAATTTGTAGAAGTAATTGCAATCGCAAATATTAGTAGTGGTTTTTATAACTCTGGGACACACACATTCCAAAAATTGTATAACGTTCATGTCCATGTCCAGCAGTCCATGCATATGCATCCCAGCGTATCCACAGTACATTGTTCTCGCTCTTCACCAATATATCCCTAGATCAGCGATGCAAAAACTGGCGTGCAATCAGGTAGACATACCAAACATAAGATCACTAAAATTGCTCTTGATCATCTGCTCTCGGAACCTCCTAATGAAAATTTCGGCAGCTTGGTCGATCTCGTCAGCCGTGTTGAATTCCAACCCCTCTACCTCTCGATTACTCCTGATAACATCCATCACTGACGGCTCGTGGTCATCTTCCTCATACTCCTCAATGTAGCCGCAATTGCCATCGTTGTTGTAGATAGGGTGCAGCGCCCAGTCAGGGCAGCCACCATCACCTTCTTCTTCTTGATCGAACAATGCCAACTGATGAGGGAGATCACCAACCGTCTCACCACCATATATCGGTGTCTTCTCGAGCTCGTGCAGCACCCGCGCCTTGCGACAGCTGTCCACTCCCGCCTTCTCCCTATCCGCCACCATTACCTCGTGTATCTTGTGAGAGATCAAGCCAACCGTTGCCATCCTGCGGCGGAGCGAGGCAAGGACGAGGAGACTGGACGCGAGCACACCGGCCTTGCTCTTACACATTGTCACCGCCTTCTTCAGCAGCACGGGGGCCTTGCTGATCTTCATCTTTGTTGGTGAAAGGTGGCCAAGCAGCTGCCTGTCACTAACAACAACTAAGGAGCTGCACTGCCTCAGGCTTGGCATGCGCAGATCACCGAAGTGCTGGTTGAAATGCTGAGAGCGAGACAAGCTGGTTTTGAATTCGTGGGCCTTGCCCGGAGGCCCTCAGGATGTATTTATAGTGAGGAACTCAGAATCCCAAGGATGCAACTACGCCACTTTCCTGCTCATGTCACGATCATACATACTTTCAATTGCCCAAAACGTGTGAGAATAACAACCACATGGAGCAATTTGAGCATGTGGAGACAGTGGAGTAAACACTATGTGGAACCAAAGTTGAGGCAAGTAAAGCAAAAATCCGTAGTGGCTCCCGAGCACCAGTGTGCCTGTTTTCTGAAAAATTTGAAAATCATACTTCTATGTTTCAAAAAAATCTGAAAATTGGTACACAAATACATATACACATTACGTACGTACACTAGAAGTTTAGTCTAAAAAACCTTATATTTGGGCTATACAAAAAGTGAAATTTCTGATAGATTCAACATACTATTTTTCCTTTTTTGTGCCCAGAAATTTCTTATTTTTATTTAGCTCGGAATACGACTTTTTTGCACCAAAAATTGGCACATACGTACAAAACATGCATATGTATCATACGATTTTTTTTGAGATTTTCAAACTCAAATTTAAAATTTCAAAAAAAAAATCTAGAAGGGCACACTGGTGCTGGGGAGCCACAAATCCAAGTAAAGCTAAAAATGTGAGTTCAAGAACGATATGTTGAAAGTATTCCTCCAGTTAGGCCACAAAAAGAGCATATTGCAGGATTCGCTCCTGTCCGCTTTGTGATCTCAATTAATATCTCCGTTGATTTATTATATATTGTCGCGTCGGTACAGTGGCTGATGGTGGTTTTTTCAATACTGCAAAAGTGCTGAAAGCCCTAGCCTGCCCACTCTCTACCTTTAATCTGTCCCGTTGCTTGCTGCTGTATGTGACTTTGTGTAGCTTTCCTTCTCGATCCTGTGTGCGCCTGTAGCTTTGATCGATGATGGTGCTCGTCAACACGGCCGGCAGGCATGCGGCAGGAATGGAAGTGCTCTCCCCATAAGGTTCACTCTGACAACAACCACATGAACAACAGAAACCGAATTTTTGGAAGCAACCATTTTTAGAAAACACATTATTGCAATCCTAGGAGTTTTATGCTCTCGACGCTAAATACCGTAGTTTTAATATGTTTCTCGATCATCAAATAAAGGGATCCAAGCCTTTTTTTCAAAAACTGCAGAAAATATTGCAGTATAAGAAATACCACAATGTTAACTAGAGCAAAACACTTTAAAGTATTTCAAGCTATATTTTTTTAGATACCATGGTATTCTAAGAATATTTTAAAATTAATTTGCGGCCAAACACAGCCTCAACTTTCTGAGATTTGTTCAACCGGAAGCAAATGGTGCAAAACTCCTTTCTCAAAAGGATGAGAAAAATGCTGCATAGCTAGGTCAATTATTGCTAAGAAAATTAAAAAGAACTAGCAGGGCCCTCTTTGATTCGTGGAACTCGATTGGAACTAGTCCCAAGTATGAATCAGATATTGTCCATTACATCTTTTCCCTATTTTCCTGAATCTAATTATTTGAGATTTTTTATTTCTAAATAGATTTGTATATTGTTTACAAAACGAGTAATTTCTGGTGAAAAGATGCAAGTGCAACTTGAAATTTTACTGTACTGAAGTTATACTTTTCAGAATTCACTACCGGAAATCCATTCTTTGCCGTGCAACCAAACCGCACGGCAAAGGCTTTGCGGAACCGGCAAAGCATTTGCGGCGCGAAACAGCACGGCAAAGGCCACACGGCACAACTCACGTCGGCAAAGGCTCTTTGCCATGTGTTTTTCAGAAAATACACGGCAAAGCATTTGCCGTGTGTTTTCACCGGTACACGGCGAAGCAGGCAGGTGGGCCCCACTGCCACTTAACGCCGACGACGACACGCGGGTCCCACATCGTTGCTCTTTGCCGTGTGCAGCGCGCAAACACACGGCAAAGAAAAGGACTGTCCCAAAAAAAAATCCCCGCCGCGTCCCTCGCCGGGGATGGGCTGGGACGGGCTGGCGGCGTGCACCAGGCGACGGCGTCTGCGACTACTACTCGGCCAGAGCGGGTCGTTGCTTCTTCGACGCCATGGTCTCCTCGACGCGGCCATGTGATACGTCTCCAACGATACGTCTCCAACGTATCTATAATTTCTTATGTTCCATGCTTATATTATGCCAATTGCTACTTGTTTTATTCACACTTCATAGCATTTTTATGCATTTTATTGAACTAACCTATTAACAAGATGCCACAGTGTCAATTTCTGTTTATTATGTCTGTGTATTGCAGAAAAGACCCGAAAACCAAAGTGCTCAGAAAAATCCAGAAAAATTACAGAAATTCTATTTCGCTAGAGGACCCACGGAGCCAGAAGAGCAAGTCCAGGGGAGGCCCACGGCCCCCTCACCATGCCGTCGCGCGGCCTGGAGGGGGGTGGCGCCGCCACGTGGTGAGGCCGCCTCGTGCACGCCCTCGCGTTGCCCTTTGGCCTATATATTGCTCCTGCCCCGAAAACCCTAGAGGAATCGACGATTTCTCCAGAAGAGTTTCGTAGCTCCGCCGCCACCAAAAACCCTAATTCGGGGACAGAAGTCTCTGTTTCGGCACCCTGCCGGGACGGGGAATTGCCCCCGGAGCCATCTCCATCGACTCCACCGCCATCTTCACCGCCTTTGCCGCCTCCCATGATGAGGAGGGAGTAGTTCTCCCCCGAGGCTGAGGGCTCTACCGGTAGCTATGTGGTTTACCTCTCTCTCCCATGGTGTGATCTTTATGTGATCATGAGCATTGCTAGTATCGCTGAATTCATATGTAATGTTTATGCTACTCAAGTGATTTTATCTAGTTTCCGGAGTCATTGTGACAACACGGTATCAAGGTGACAGTGTGGGTACTTGTGTGTGACTCTATAAATAATTTAGATATTATCATGGCTTATTCTTTGTGGAATTATGGTGTTTGTTTACTCAGACTTTGAGGTGTGCTTTTCTAGCCCTACGCATAGTACTTTTGCTTCACCAAGAAGGAGAATAATCCCGAGTAGCACTTACTTGCGTTCAGTTGTGCTAAAATGTTGAGAGATACCACTAGTGAAAGTATGATCCCTAGGCCTTGTTTCTAAGCATTGAAACACCGTTTACAACAAGTTCTGCTACATGTTTGCTTTCTGCCATTTTTATTTCAGATTGCAATTACTACTTATAATCATCCATATTACTTGTATTTCACTATCTCTTCGCCGAACTAGTGCACCTATACATCTGACAAGTGTATTAGGTGTGTTGGGGACACAAGAGACTTTTTGTATCTTAATTGCAGGGTTGCTTGAGAGGGATATCTTTGACCTCTACCTCCCTGAGTTCGATAAACCTTGGGTGATTCACTTAAGGGAAACTTGCTGCTGTTCTACAAACCTCTGCACTTGGAGGCCCAACACTGTCTAAAAGAATAGAAGCGTGCGTAGACATCACCATGCAGGGCCAGCCGCTGGACCACCGCCATGGCCTCCTCGACGCGGCCGTGACCTCCTCGGTGCCATGTCAGACCGCCATGGCCTCCTCGACGCCGTGTCAGACCGCCATGGCCTCCTCGACGCCGTGCCAGTCAGCCGCCGGACCACCGCCATGGCCTCCTCGACGCGGCCGTGCAGGGCCAGCCACCGGGGCGACTCCGGCATGAAGAGCACGCCGAGGGCAAGCACAGCGCTCGGGAGCCCGCCCATCCCCAGCATGGCGCTCCAGCTGCAGCAGCAACGCCGGCGAGGCTGCAGCCGCGGCAGCGTCAACAAGGCGGCTGCCTCGTGGCAAGCAGGCCCGGGAGCGCGCTGGATGGAGGCCGCGGTCGGCGGCTCCCCGGCAGATGCCTCGCGGCGAGCACGCGCCAGGGCACGGGGACGAAGACGGCAACACGGTGAGCAGAAGCTCGTCGAGGCAGCGGAGCGAGCGCTGCGTTCGTCGGACCACCGTCGTGCGAGGAGACGCAGAGGGCGTCGCGGTAGGAGGAGGCCATGGCGGTCAGTCCATGCGCGGTCGCAAGCTGGATTGGAATTAAAATGAGAGATGGATTTCGTGTCGCCGTCGTGCGCGAGTGAGCGAGAGAAAGAAAAGAATATGCTGGGAGCGAGCGAGCGAGCGAGCGTGGATATGCCTCACGTGGATTTGCTCAGCCTCCAGGTGCACACGGATCGTGTGCTTTCTCACACATGCTGGGAGTCGTCGGATCCTGATGATCAATCATCCAACGGCGCAGAAGAGTGATCCGCCTGAAACTATCCCTAGCCAATGAGTACGCACAGCTTCTTTGCCGTGTGTAGGCACACGGCAACGACTTTTTTTTGTTTTTTCCTTTTCCTTTTTACTTTTCTTTAGTTATGTAGCAGTAACTACTGCATAGAATAATTCTTGTGTTCCTTAAACAATGCAAAATATGGGAAATTCATTTTCTTTCACATTTTGTTTTTCAGAATAATTTTTCACTTTCTTTTATTTTTTTGAAAAAACGATCAAAATGGTCGCCGTGTCTATTCATCGAAAGTGGTCAAATTTTTCAAAACTATCGAAAGTTCGGTGATATAAGCACTAATTGTGTACCTTAAACTATCAAATATGGAGACTTTATCACAACCTATGTCATGGAAATAATCATATCTTAATCGTTTGGCTAGAAACCTATAGATGTTTATACACAATAGACCTTTTTGTGAAACATTCTTTTGAAAAGTTTGTCAAAACTCAAGTTTATTATTTTTGCTATCATCTACTACACATAAAAGGGCTCCATGCCAAATGATTTCTTTTTTTGGGTATTTTTTCACTTTCTTTTATTTTTTTCGAAAAAACGGTTAAAAAGGCTCTCGTGTCTATTCATTTACAGGGGTCGCATTTCTGAAAACTATCGACTGTTCTGTGATATAACCACTAATTATGTACCTTAAAATGATTTTGTAAAAAAATTAGAGCAAACTATCACACACTTGTAGTTCAAATTTGAATTACTTTCGAAAAATCGGTATAAAGTCATTTAAATAGACGAAATTAGGTAGAAACCAAGAAAATTCCTAATATTTCTGGATTATCCATCAAATATGGTCTACTTTGTATGGGAATTGGATGGATGCCATTTTTCACCATATTTTATGTATTTGCTTCACAAAAAATGTCATTTTTGACACTTAAAAAATAAGTAATGATATGTATAAACATAATTTGAAAAAACTTAGTTCTGCAACATTGTTTGCCATACAAAGAGTCACATATGTGTGAAATATGGTCACATTATCACAAACTATGCCATGAGAATGATCATATCTAGGTCATTTGACTCGAAACTTAAACATGTTTGTAGATGATTGATCTTTTTGTGAATAAATTTACTGTAAACTTTGTCAAAACTCAGGTTTATTATTTTTTCAATCAACTACTACACATAAAAGGTCTCCATGCCAAAGGATTTCTTTTTTTGGGTATTTTTCACTTTCTTTTATTTTTTCGAAAAACTGTCAAAATAGCCGCCGTGTCTATTCATTTACAGGGGTCGAATTTCTCAAAATTATCGACGGTTCTGTGATATAACCTCTAATTGTGTACCTTAAAATGATTTTTGTAAAAATTTCAGAGCAAACTATCACACACTTGTAGATCAAATTTGAATTACTTTCGAAAAATCGCATAAAGTCATTTAAATAGGCGAAATTAGGTAGAAAGCGAGAAAATTCCTAATATTTCTGGATTATCCAACAAATATGGTATAGTTTGTGTGAAATCTAGATGGGTTCCATTTTGCACCATATTGTTTGTTCTTGCTTCACAAAAAATATCTTTTTTACACTTAAAAAATAAAAAATAATATGTATAAACATAATTTGAAAAAAATCAGTGCTGCAACATTGTTTGCCATACCAAGATACACCTATGTGTCAAATATGGGCACATTATAACAAACTATGTCACGAGAATGATCATATCTAGGTCATTTGACTCGAAACTTAAACATGTTTATAGATGATTGATCTTTTTGTGAATAAGTTTATTGGAAACTTTGTCAAAACTCAAGTTTATTATTTTTGCAATCAACTACTACACATAAAAGCACTCCATGCCAAATGATTTCTTTTTTTGGTTATTTTTTCACTTTATTTGATTTTTTCGAAAAAATGGTCAAAATGGCCACCATGGCTATTCGTCGAAAGGGGTCGAATTTTTCAAAACCATCGACGGTTTTGTGATATAACCACTACTTGTGTACCTTAGAATGATTTTTGTAGAATTTTCAGAGTAAACTATCACACACTTGTAGTTCAAATTTGAATTAATTTCGAAAAATTGACATAAAGTCATTTAAATAGGCGAAATTAGGTAGAAAGCGAGAAAATTAATAATATTTGTAGATTATCCAACAAATATGGTATAATTTGTGTGAAATCTAGACGGGTGCCATTTTGCACCATTTTTTGTACTTGCTTCACAAAAAATATCATTTTTGACACTTAAAAAATAAAAAATGATATTTATAAAAATAATTTGAAAAAACTCAGTTCTACAACATTATTTACCATACCAAGACACACTCATGTTTAAAATATGGACAATTTATCACAAACTATGCAACGACAATGGTCATGCCGTTGTTACAAGTAGATAAACTAAAGTTGAAAAAAAAATGAAAATTGGTCTTTGTCGTGTGTTGGCACACGGCAAAGAAAAATATTCTTTGCCGTGCTATGTGTTTCCCTTGTGGTTGTGTTTGCGGTGTGTTTTCCTGTGACTTTGTTGTGTGGTTGTCTTTGCCGTGTGTTTTCTGGTGACTTTGTCGTGTGGTTTTCTTTGCCGTGTGTTTTACCGTGCCTTTGCCGTGTGTTTTTTCTTTGCCGAGTGTTTTTCCTTTGCTGTGTGTTTTTTCTTTGCCGCCTCTCGGCAAAGTCTTTCTTTGCCGTGTTTCGCAACTTTTGACGCACGGCAAATACCTGCCCTCACGGGAAAGACAGATTTTCCGGTAGTGATTGGCTTGTACATAAGAATAACTTAGCTGACACCGGATGGACATAGATGATGATTTGAGAATTTAGCTTGCCATCCCTTCGATTAGATTTGCGCGTGCTTTTTGAACTGAAATTTGATCGTCACTGACCAAGGAGTTTGTTTCAAGCAGCTAGTTCGAGACACTTGTCGCTCCACAAAAACTGTGTGCTATATTTTGCATGAAAAAGAGAAAATCGGCAGGAAGAAAAAAAAATTGTTGACAGTTGGATTTGAACCCACGCCCTCTCGGACCAGAACCTTAATCTGGCGCCTTAGACCAACTCGGCCATATCAACTATCTTTTCATCAGTTTTTGCTTTCCATTGAACAATTCTTACGACAAAAATATTGAGGTCTGACAAAGCAGGGAAACTGGGCTATCTGTTCCAGTGCTCTATGATTCCTATGCAAAGCTGAGCACGCTTCGAGTAAAGGAGAAGTTCAGTACAGTCGAGTCTACTACTCTCGGCTGGCACCACTAATTCCTTCCAGTGTCGTATCTGGTAAAAGATCAAGTTCGATCAGAATAGCTACAACCAAACCTTCATTCATTTCAACATTCAAATGAAACACTTGACCGTGTAAACGCACCATTCGAACTTTTTACAACCCAGTACACTGGCCTGGAAGCCACGTCCCTCGATGTAAAGCAATCAAGTCTAACTTAATAGGCTATCGGCAAAACAACAACAGTGAAGCTCGGGCAAATCTATTATTCTTAATGAATGCAGGAACACCCTATCCTCCCAAGAGGTTCGCCAAGGAAAGACAGTTGAGCTCTCACAACTTCCGGACTTCACAACAAGTCCGAGCGGAATAGACAACTCTACACCTTCAGTTTAACATCATGGCACCGGCTGCAAGGTTACACAAGACGGGCCTGGACTAGAAGCAGCATTCCTCGATGTAAAGCAAGCAGTCTGCCGTGCGTTACAAAAAAAAACGTCAAACTTAACAGCCGCATACCTAATACTAGGCTAATGAAAGAAAAGACGCGTATGCACCTTGATCACCACAGCTTCTAGTGCCATACTAGTGTTCAACAGGGTAGCACCGGCTGCAAGGCTCCACAACATCTAGCTTCACTGTCGACGGAACTATCCCCTTGATGTATTTTCCGATTGCCAGGACCGTTTTATGAGCGTCCATGGGATAGACCAAGTGGGAGCATTTTTCTCATCTGTCATCAGAACAGTTAATACTAGCATACCAACCATCCGTGGTGTCCAATGTAAGGCGCTCGAGTGATGCTGAATTTTCAAGAATATGGGACGTCAGCTCAATCAAGCTCTTCGAACAGTAGAACCTGGAGACCTTCACTCTTCGGAGATTGTCATGACGGTATCCTGATGGCATCCGCCGTAGATGCGAGACCTCTTCGGATTCTAGATATGTCAATAGCTGAAAATAAAAGTGATATAGTTTAAATACACCTTAATAATGGTTCGACCATTTAGACTTGTTATAATTGCAGAATGAACAGTGACTTACACGCAGGTCGAATGTCTCCAATGAAGGAGCAGCATCAAGTAAAGAAACCAGAGAAAAATAATCGTAGGCCCCAGAAATGCAAATAGCCACGTGCTTCAAGTGGAGGAACTTGCTTTCCATTGACCAACTGCACAAAGATGCCGCATGTTAATTGATATTCCGAGGTGCTGAATAATCACAAAAGATTCTAGTATATATACCTCATCACGTGAAAATATGCTAAGAGTTTCAAGATTCGGCACACTGGATGGAAACTCTTCACGCACATAACGGAGGAAGCGGTAGCATAGCATCTTTAGGTTCTTCAATTGCAAGGACTCTCCAACTGAGACCTCTACCCGGTCACCTGTAAAGTGAAAACTATGAATGTTTGGAGCTTCGTTCTTTAGCATCCGTAGTCTCTGGCACTCACACCTGCAGGTAGCTGAGCCGCTGCAGCAAGGAAGGTATCTTCAGGCAAGTTATCTCGGAGCAATTCCTGAGTTTCAACTGCTCCAACGCAACACAGCTGGAAAGAAGGCGACCTAACTCGTCCCCCGTGATTCGCACACAATCAAGATGCAGCACAGTCAGGTTTCCCAGGCAACCAAAACTGTCTGTAGGACGGAACGCACAGTGAACAAGGTGAAGATACCGGATCGAGCTTTCATTCCCATAAGATAGAAGTGAGCATGGGAAGTGGAATGCTTTGTCATCAGGCATCACAATGGTAAGTTTTTCAATGCCTGGTCTAACCACTATCTGAAGCCACATATCGAGATATTTATAGGCATTGGGATTGTAGCGATAGGAGAAATCAAGCTCGAATGTTTTCAGGCCGATGCCAGAGTGCATATTCAAAATGTGATCAACTCTGCGGATGAAATCTATGTCCCGCAACATGCCAAACATTCCAATATTAAATATGAGGTTGGGATAGCATCTCCAGGAACGTAGAAAGGCAAGAGACACACAGGCAACACGGGCAGCGTCTTGCAGCGTCATTAGGGAATGTATATGACACCAAATTTTCTGCTTGCACAAGAATTGGAGAAACGTTTAAAGATTATAATTGTGAAATCAAATGTCTACCTTCGTCGGTGCGAAGGCAGGTGGAGCCAATAGAAAAATATGGAGTAAAACCTAGAAATCTTCACTCTCTGGAGCTTGTCATGATAGAATCCTGGCATCCGCCGTAGAGTCGAGGGATCTTCGGCTTTTTGAGATGCGAGTAGCTGAAAATTAAGAAAAATAGTTTACATCCCTGAATTAATTGTTAGACTATCCAGACTTGTTATATTTGCAGGATGAACAATGACATACGCGCAGGTGGAATGTCTCCGATAAAGGAGCGGCATCAAGAAAAGAAACCAGAGAAAAATAGTCGTAGGCCCCAGTAATACAAATACCCACGTGCTTCAGGTGGAGGAACTTGCTAGGGGCAAACGCCATACTTGTATTGGCCAACTGCATAAAGATGCCACGTGTTAATTAAAATTCCCAGGTGCTGAATAATCACAAAGTCTCTAGTATATATACCTCACTACGTGAACATATGCCAAGAGTTTCTCGATTCGGCACACTGGATGGAAGCTCTTCACGTACATACCGGAGGAAGCGGTAACATATCATCTGTAGGTTTGTTAATCGCAATGACTCTCCGAGTGAGACCTCTACTCGGTCACCTGCAAAGTGAAAACTACGAATGTTTGGAGCTTCGTTCTTTAGCATCCGTAGTCTCTTGCACTCTAACACCAGCAGGTATTTGAGCCGCTGCAGCCAGGAAGGTATCTTCAGGTAAGTTATCTTGGAGCATCTCCTGAGGTTCAACCGCTCCAAAGCAACACAGCTGGAAAAAAGGTACCCTAACTCGTCCCCGTAATTCGTACACAATCAAGATGCAGCAGTGTCAGGCTTCTGAAGCTACCAAGACTGGCTGTAGGATGGAATGCACAGTGAACAAGGTGAAGATGCCAGATTGAACTTCCTTTCCCATCAGATAGAATTGAGCATGGGAAGCGGAATGCTGCATCGGACTGAGATATCACAAGGGTAAGCTTTTCAATGCCTGGTGTAACAGCTATCTGAAGCCACCTACCAAGATAAAAATAGGCCTTGGGGTCGTAGTAAGATTACAGTATCCAACGGTTTTGATCGACAGTATAAGATACATGATGTCAACTTGAGTATTAAGATTAGGAGATACAATAGATATAGCCTACCAGATAAAAGAATGGTGACTGCAAGAATATGCAGCTTAACACAACCAACCATTTGTATTAGCACGATTTTTGTAGCAAAACAGTGCACTAGTGCCAAACAGTAACTAGCTAGCATATATCAACCAATCTGCGCAGTATAGGTCTTTCATGACTCGCAATTCATGTTGTACCTCTGGAAGCTCTGGCCTGAATATTTCCTTCCTTTGCTATCGTGAGAATCATCGTCTTGTTGGCAGGGTGATGCCTTTCTTATAGCCAATGAAGTGGTCGATCCATCTGGAACACAAAAAGGCTATCATGAGCACCGGCAATAGCAGAAGCATTTTTTCGACATACACAGACTTGAAAAAAAACGACTTCAACTAAACTTAGAGGTACTTTATGCAATACGCTGCAGATCTGCAGTCATGCCAAGTTTAGACAAATTTGTTCAATCCTTTCATGTGAGAAAATTTAGCTCAATCCTTTTACGTATATATACAGAAGATGTCTAGTCCAAAATAATTTCCTTGTGAACTTTCTCGTAGGGCATAAATGTTTGGGTCTGAGTGCAGCTCCGCGACGCTGGCTGGCGTGCCCAAAGCAAACTCACGGTTTTCTTCAGACCAAACGCGAATCGGATCGGGGCGGTTCGGGGAGAGGCGGCCGCGGCTTACCTTCGATCTGGATTTCGCGGAGACGTTGCTCCGGCCGCTTCTCCATGGTCCGACCAGCGACGACTCTCTGATTTGTCGCCTGAAAACCGCGCAGAGCGAGGAGGGCGAGGCGCCTCCCAGTCTGAATCTGCCGCTCAGTTTCGTTTAGACGCGGGTAAGACGAGGAGCGAGGGGACAGGGGGACTGAGAGAGTCGGCCACGGAGAGGGCAATCCCTATTTTCCGCGTAACGCGGGCGTTACCAGGCGCCGCGTACCCATTCGTCGCTCTGGGCTTGGCCCATCTATTCTCACGCGCTTTTCCGATGTGTGCCAGAGTCACGATGTGGTGCACCCATTGTTTTCTTTTGACTTGTACGTAGCCCTTTGCTCTACACCTTCTAAGAGCATCTCCACTCACGGCGCCTAAATGGGCGCCCAAAGGGTCTGTCCGGACTACCTTGCCCATTTGGACGCCGTCGTTCCCCACTCGCGGCGCCCAAACTAAAAAAAATTAAATTTAAACTTCGACAAATTTTAGGAAAGTTTACAGATTTGAATGAAATTTAAAAAAACTAAACCTAAATCTACTGGCGGCCGCGGTAGCGGCGCCTGAAGGCGTAGTAGGGGTCATCCTCCTCCTCCTTCACCTCCTCCTTCACGCCGCCGCTGCTCCACGCGCCGCCGGTCCACGCGCCGCCGTCGTCCTCCTCCTTGACGCGGCTCGGTCCTGGGCCGTCGACGGTGAGGTCGAAGAAAGGCACGCCCTTCTCCTTGGCGGTATCGCGCGCCGACCAGGCGCAGGCCGAGGGGCCGTCGAGTGGCAGCACGTCGTCCATCGACGCGGCCGCGACGACCGCCGCAATGGCGTCGTCGTCCGTCCCCTCCTGCGCCGCTATGAGCTCCGCCATGAACGGCGAGAGCTCCGGCTCCGCCTTCACCTTCATCTGCTCCAGCTTCGGCGTTAGCAGAGAGGAGGCACGGGAGCGGGATGAGTACGAGCGCGAGGACGACGCCCGCGACGAGGACGCCGTGGAGCGCGACGAGGACGGCATCGCGCGCGGCGCCCACTAGTTGGCCGGAGGTGGCGCTGGTGCCCAGGCGGCCGGAGCAGTGGCGGGCGCCGGCGTCAGGAGCGAGCCGCCGTTCGCGATGTGGTTCATCACGAACTGGAGCGTGCGCCCGGGCACGCTCCAGAACGCCTCGCGCCCGGCGACGTTTTTGTCCGTCGGCGCCGGGCCGGGGCCGTCCCAGCGGTTGAATTCCTCCTCGTAGGCGCGCTGGAACGCCGCCTCGTACCGGCCATGGTTGGCCGGGTTCCGCGGATCCCAACGCGGGTCCTGACGCTGCTCCGGCGTCAGGTCACGCCAGTAGTGCGTATTAACCGCGGCGGTGAAGCCGCGGCTCGTCCGCATCAGGGGCTTCATCACCGGCACGCCGTTGACGCCGATGACGAACCCGTGGCAAACACGCATATCCGGCGGCACCGGATAGCCGTTGTCGCGCAGCGCCTCCGTCTGCTCCTTGAGCAGGGTGTGCGGCGCGAAGCCGTTGGCCGCGGCGCCGCCGGTGCGCCTCCAGGTGCCGGCCATGGAGAAGGAGAGCGGCGGCGGTTTTTCGAGTGGAGAAGGAGCGGCGAGGTTGAGGGAGGGAACGGCGAGGGCGAGAGTGGCGATGAGTGGAGGCCGGCGCTCGCCTTTTATTGCCGCCGGAGAGCGGTGGCATTAACGCCGCTCGCCTCGAAAAGGCGCGCCGCATTCACTCCGGCGAGCAGAGGACGCGACGGCTCACTGGCCGCCGGCCGGCCGGGAAAACGAGGAGTCGCCACGCGGCACGCGCCATTGACGACGCCTTTGACCACGGCAGGGCGTGGCCGTGTCACTGCCAGGCGTGGCCCGCGCGTAGGAGGCGTGCGTTTCCTTCCGTCCGGGGCCGCCCCAAGCCTCCCCAAGTTGAGGGCGTGGGCTGGGCGTGCCGGACACAAAACTGGGCCGCGCCGGACCGAATTCGCGTTTGGTCGCCGCGAGTGGACGCGATTTTGTGTCCGGCACGCCCCAAACGCCTTTGGGCGGCCGTTTGGGCGCCCCGACTGGAGATGCTCTAAGTTCCCGATCCGTTCAGATTTTCCTGTGCAAATTTTTTGTCAATGTTTTTCGTTTCTATTGTTTGTTCCGTTTTGGGTTTTTCCTACATTTTTTTATGTTTTCCCTGTTTCTTTATTTTCTCTTCGTACATTTTTTTTGTTTCAAATCTTCTTGTGGGTTGTTTGCTTTTTTATTCTTTCTACTTTATTTATTTTCTGTTTTTGTCTACTTTTCTCGTAGGGACTTCTATTTTTTATTTTCCATACATAAATATTTTTATCTTGTACCAAAAAATTGCTTAAATAATTTGAATAGCCACATTAAAACTATTCACGACAATAAAATAAATTGTCAAAATAGTTTCTGTTCATCAACATTTTTTGTTCACTTTTAAATTCGTTCAAAACGAGTTTTATATTCACTTTTTCAAAATCGTTCAAAAATAAGTTCTGTGCACCGACCCTTTTATGTTCACTTTTAAAATCGTTAAAGAATAGTTTCTGTTCACATAACCTTTTTGTTCAATATTTTAAAATCGTACAAAAATAGTTTCCGTTCACCTACATTTTAGGTTCACTTTTTAAAATCGTTCCAAAACAGTTTTTGTTCACTTTTTAAAATTGTTTAAAAATAGCTTCCATTCTTAAGCCTTTTCGTTCACTTTTAAAAAATCGTTCAAAATTATTTCCGTCCCCTGTTAAAAAATAATTTCCGTTCATAAACTTTTTTATTCACTTTTTAAAATTATTCAACAATAGATTTTGTTCACCGACCTTTTCTGTTCACTTTTAAAATCGTTCAAAATAAAATTTTGTTCCTTGTTCAAAACAAATTTCATTCACAGACTTTTTCTGTTCACTTTTTAAAATGTTCAAAAATAGATTTTGTTCACCGACCTTTTCTGTTCACTTTTAAAACCGTTCAAAGATAAATTTATGTTCCTTGTTAAAAAAAATCCGTTCACGGACTTTTTCTGTTCACTATTTAAAATCGTTCAAAATAGATTTTGTTCACCGACCTTTTCTATTTACTTTTAAAATCGTTCAAAAATAAATTTTTGTTCGTTGTGAGAAAATAATTTTCGTTCAAAGACTATTTATGTTCACTTTTTAAAATCGTTCAAAAATAGATTTCGTTCACCGATCTTTTCTGTTCACTTTTAAAACCGTTCCAAAATAAATTTCAGTTCCATGTTCAAAAAAAAATTCCGTTCACAGACTTTTTCAGTTCAATTTTTAAAATCGTTCAGAAATAGATTTCATTCACCGACCTTTTATGTACACTTTTAGAATCATTCAATTATAATTTCCGTTCATTGCCATTTTTTGTGTTTGCTTTTTAAAAAATTTAAAAAAAGATTCCGTTCAGCGCAATTTTTTGTTCACTTTTTAAAACTGTTCAAATGAGATCAGTGTGATAATTGAAAAAGTTTAGTTTAAAATATATGTTCTTATTTTTAAATCCTTTGAAAATCTTTTAGCTTTTGAAATTTGTTTTTCAAAATCGTCATATTTGAAATTTTCATTTTTGAAAAGTATTCATATTTTGAAAAAGTTTATTTTTATGAAATTGGTTCAGATTTGAATATTTTCATATTTTAAAAATGTTATTTTTTTAAATGGTTCAAATTTTGAAAATATTTAAAATAACCAGATTTTGAACTTAGAACACCATGACTAGTCGCGAGCTGGACAACGGCGCAACGGTAGCGGCGCGGGAAGGCGGTGGCAGAGTTAACCGCGGCGAGCGGCAGAAACACATGTTGGAGAAGAAACATACACCGAGGAGAGTGTAAACACGTTCAATCCTACAGTAAAAGATCGGGTCGTATATGGCCGCCAAACCGGAAAATTTTAAACATGAAAGTTGTGCGGAACATTGAGATTAACCTCTTCATGAAAAGATATTTCAAAACGGTCAACCGAGTGCGACCGATTTGACAAAAAAAATCTAAGAAAGTTTCAAACATCGATTCGAAATTGAGAAGTGACAGTTGACCAGGAATGGAACCTACTCATAAACACGCATAATTTTCGTTTATATTTTATTTTAGATTGAAATACATTTATGTAGATTAGAGACGACCGATTTATCGGCGTAGACGATTTTATTTACCCTACTTTTAAAACCTTCACTCATATCCCAGTTTTTCAAAATCAAAGAAATACTTTGTACATGTATGTTTTCTAAAAATAATTCAAACGGTCCAGGACACTACAACTTTTATTTTGGTTCACACTTTCTTCACGAACCTTTTTTTGCGAAACAAAGTACAACGCAGACGCTTGCATACACATGCACACACTCACCCCTATGAACGCACGCACGCACACCCTATCCCTATGAGCACCTCCGATATACTGAGTCGACGGGTCGAGTCTTGAGATTGACGAAGTCACCACAAGCGCCTCGCTGTCGACGGGAACGTCGCCTCCCACTGAAGAATATTCCGCCTAAATGAGAAACACCAGTGTCAAACCTGGGGTTTGAACTCTGGTGGGCTGGGGGTACAACCACGCTCGTCTGGTTGTCTAACGCTATTGTATTATGTTCCGGTTTCTTTTTCGAAAGTTGAGAGGATATTTCGTGCTCCGGAGCACCCGTGATTTTGGTGTATTTAAGAAATATAGAAACAAAAACTTACGAGTTTTAAAAAATTCTAGAAAGAATCACGGATGTAGTCAATGATGTATTCCACAAAGGTGTAGAAAATCAATTTCAAATACTTTTTATTTTGGGCTACACAAAAATGTCAAAGTGTGGATCTGAATATGTATATTTTCATATCTCCATCTTTATCAGATTTTGACATTTTCTTTGTAAAACAGAATACAAAGTATTTGAAGATGATATTTTGTACGCTTGTGGGATATATCATTACCTACATCCGAGATTTTTTCAGATTTTTGTAAATCTCATAAATACGACTTTCAATTTTTCAAAGTAGAGGAGCGATGGACATCGGGAGTCAAAAGCACTTCCCGTCGAATGACAACCAAATAAATAAGTCTTACAGTCGTTGGAGTCCGTTCATCAACCCTACGGCATGCCACTTTATAAAATTAATGAACTTATACACATTGCAAACAATTAAAAAAAAGGCAGTTTAACTGAAGATAGTCTCAAAACAAAAGAACACCATAACGAGGATCGGACCGTATAGATACTGTTTACAAACTATGTATTAGACCGTCCAAATTACTAATATGGCACCGTTCGCAAGGCTTCACAAGATTCAGCTCAACTGTAGAGGGAACTATTCCCTCGATATATGTTCTTATTGCCGAGAACGCTTTAGGTATGTCCGTGAGATTACGGATGGGATAGCATGTGCCTGGCCCGTCAATACCACACCTGTAAAGGCCTGCAGTGCTGTCAAGTGTAAGATGCTCGAGTGATGCTGCATTCTCAAGAATATGGCATGCCAGCTCAACCAAGCTCTTTGCAGAGTAGAACCTTCTGATCTTCACTCTCTTAAGCTTGCCATGGCGGTATCCTGGCATTCGCCGAAAAGGCGAGGCGTCTCCAACAATGGATTTACGTTTGACGTGCTCCGGCGGTATTAATACCTGAGGATGAGAAATAAAGATACTTGAATCACTGCTTTGACCATAGCCACTGATTATATTTGCAGGATGAACAGGTGGTCAAAAAAATAAATATTTGCCGGATTTGAATAGTGTGACTTACGCTCAGTATGAATGTCTCCAAAGAGGGAGCAGCATCAAGAAAAGAAACGAGAGATAAATAATCATAGGTGCAACAAAGAGAGATTCTCAAGTACTTCAGGTGGAGGAACTTGCTAGGCGCCATTCTTGTTTGACCTTCTGCCTGCATAAAGATGGCACAGGTAAATTAATATTCCAAGGTATGACTACTGCTATACTCATATTGATAGTTACTAGTGTAAGTATACCTCAGTTGTTGAATGTATGGCAAGGCTTTCAAGATTCGGCGCAATGGATGGAAGCTCTTCACGTGAGTAATAGACGACATCACGGGAAGCAAGATTCGGCGCAATGAATGTATCGCAATGGATGTCTAGGTTTTTCAATTGCAATGACTCACCAAGCAAGAGCTTTAATTCATCACCTTGAAACTGAAAACTGGAAATAGATGGAGCTTCGTTTGTTATCGTTTGCAGGCAGTAGCATTCAGAAACCTGCACGCAGCTGAGCTGCTGAAGCAGGAACGGTAGCTTCAGCCAAGTTATCTCCGAGCATCTCCTGACCTCCAAACGCTGCAAAGCAACACAGCTGGAAAGAAGGCACTCAAACTCATCCCCAGTAATACGCACCTGACACAGATGCAGTGTCGTCAGGCTTCTCAAGCTACCAATTCTGACTGTGGGACGGAAGGAACAACCATCAAGGCGAAGATACCTGATGGAGCTTCCACTCCTTTCAGATAAAAACGAGAATGGGAAGTTGTACTCTTCCTTCCTTGAATACATCTTAAGGGAGAGTTCTTCAATTCCTGCTGTGATAGCAATTTGAAGCCAGCTATCAATATAGCTACTGTCATTGGCATCGTAAGAATCAGTAAAATCAAGCTTGAGCGTCTTCAAGCCATTGCCTGAGTGGTTTTTCAGAATAGAGTCGACTTTGCTTCTCAAACCCTTGCCGAACCCACCATAACCTATATTGAGCACATCAAACATGAGGTTGGGATGGCTTCTCCAGGAGCGAAGGAATGCACGAGACACACAAGCAGCGCGAGCAGCATCTCGCAGCAGCATCACGGAATGTATGTGACACCAGATGTCCTGCATGCACAAGCATGGGAGGAAAAGTTAAACATTGGAGTTGCAAAGAAATTGCTACATTTACTAGAGGGAAGGTCCGGGGAGCCAGTAGAAGTATACAGAGAAATATTCTAGTAAACTGAGTTCTGTATAGAGAAGTTTTCTCCCCCAGGGTAATTAGTTGTTGTCCCGCCTAGGTAATAGGAGTACTGATTAACTACGGTGAATATATTTTTAAATTATATGTGGATCTGTCAAAAACATTGGTTCCTGTGCATCAAGATGCATGGAAGATGTTTTTGTTGCACAATAGCACGCCATAATAATGTCCGTGCAAGAAATAATTAAGGAGACCCAAATACGTTAATTTCACGCATATACAAATAGTATATCTGCAGTAACACTCAGAAAGTCTGCTAAATAGAATTCAACAACTTTGTCAGCTATGGAGTAATGCATGGCATAAACCTTGGTAACGAAGATGAGAAGCTAACAGATTGAACAAACTAGACTATACTAGATTGAACAATATTTGACTACAATATGCAGCTTCATAAAAACCCAGCATATATACTGGAACTATTGTGCATATTAGTGATATCTATTCTCTAGTGCAAGCTGTGAAGCAAGCAAAAAGTAAATGTGCAGATGAAACACGGATAAAAATTATTTGGTCTTGCCGGGGCTTGGTTACACCAATAAAAACTGAATTTACCAAAACAGTGAAGAAAAGTATGTTGATTCCCTAGATTCCTGGAGTCAGCTAGTTAGTTTCGCTTTAGCTGCTGTGTGTGCGGTTTGCACATGGCGATGTTTATTTTGTTTCGAACATGGTTATTCGTTCGGAGAACCTGGAACCCTGTTTTCATTCATGCAATGAAAATTGAGACCCACAGCTCTTTTCCATAGAAAAAAAAAGTTACCACAACTAATCATTTCCCCTAAATTTCTATTTCAACTTGATGACACTCTTATCATAGATCTATATATTGCCCAGCATTTCAGTACACATAGAAGAAGACATGGCAACCAATGCAGCGGGACTGTCATACTAACTAAGCACATGCCAAGCAATTTTTGCAGTAGAGAAGTCGTGGTGATATTATCATACTTGCAGTATAGGTATTTCATAATCAGCAAGGACTAATGATGTACCTCTGGAAGTTCTGGCCCCGAATATTTCATCCTTTTGTCACCCTGAGCATTGTCATCCTGAATGCAGGGCCATCCCTTCCTTACGGTCGATCCATCTACAGCACATCATTCTTATGGTAAGGGCGGGCGGGTACTAACAGAATCTAAGAATTTCCCAACATATTACAGTACTAATTACGTGAACAATCTGAAAACAACATCAGATGGCAGTGGTAGTTATGGATGCAGTATAAGAGGCGCGGCTTACTGCGCATCTGGACCAGGCGAAAACGCTGCCTCTCCTCCATGAGCTCCAGCTGACCCATGGGACGACGGGTACGAGACATCGGGAGGCGGCGGCGGCGGCAGGCGTCCTGCTCTGCTGTTCTTCCTCTACAGCTCTCTTCTCCCCGTCTGCTTATCGAGATGAGCCCGGAAAGATCAAGGCGGACGCGCCACGGGAGCACTTCCCGCTCCCTCGCGAAACCTGAATCCGAAATTGAACCCACCAAGGCGGCGTGACTCGAATCGTGAGGGGAAGAAGAAATCGAAGAGGCCGGCAGGCGGGCTACCTCCGAACTTTTTTTTTACAGGGCTACCCCCGAACTTGGGTGGCTTCAAATCGGTATTGCAAATTAAAATTGAAGTCGTCTGAGATGTCTAAGTTTATATCTCGTGAAAAAACATTTAGATCAAAAAATGCATTTTACATTTCTTATTGAAATAAAGTTACACTTTTTAGAATCGACATTGTCATAGAAAACACAGTTGGATTACATAAATAAAGTAACCACTCCAAGTTTTTATCTTATATTTACTAGTTGAGCGAGCCCGTAATTCAGATGATTCATCTACATCTTCCACATCCTTTTTTATCCTTGAAAAAATTAACAAAAATAATAAAGTAACTAACTTAACTGCTTCTCCTACAAAATTATTAGCGTAGATAAAGCACAATTAATACGGGAACAACAAATTATCATCTATATAAGAATTAGCTTAATTCTTGGCCAATTGTAACTGTAAATCTTTTAATAGAGAGCACATCATCTCGAAACCACGTACATAAGTAACGGCTAGGAACCTATAAAATGTTAATAGTTGTGTCGTAAATCGTAATACAAAATTCGTTGGTTGGAATTTGGAAAGGATTTTAAAACTAAGACTCTAGTGCGTTGACGCTCTGCCTGTTGCTAGCTCACATGACTTGATTACCAGCTCGTCTTTCTTACTTTGATTCCATGGAGTACCAATCGTGGTCATGCTTCTTTGCTCATATTTTCCTGGTCAAACATGTCTTGCGAGTTACAGTGGGTACAATAATGAGTTGACAACATGTACATCATGTGTACTTGGTATTATTATTTCTAATCGTATCCACTATGTTGACGACCAATTTTGGCTTAGAAGAAATCAAATGACGAAATAGACCGCAACTAGTACATGTACTAGTCAAGTTCAGAATTTCGGCCAAATTATCGGATTTTCAGTCGAAACTAGAAATAAAAAACAGACGTCAACTAGTACATGTACTAGTCGCGTTCTGTAAAAGGTCACAACTTGGAAGAATCAGGTCCAATCCGAACAGTTTTTCTTACGAGCCCAGATGAGTGGTCAAGATGGAGTCGGATGAAAAAACACATAAAATGAAAGTTCTTTGTTTTTTCAAGACGAACAACTTTGTCTTCTACGAGATATCGATCCGAGGTCGGCTACTGCCCCAAAACTGACCCGCAAGGTGCAGACCGAATAGTTTTGGAAGGTTCGGGTCAGACCATCCGAATTGGACCCAAATTAGGGTTTTGGACGTGAATCCAAACCTTTTCCTTGCACGGGAAGTCCAGCCGCCCTTATATACAAGTGTGCCGACCGATTGAACAACACACAATCGTCAAACACAAAACCAATCTACTATCGCATCATCTTCTACCTCTGTCACTGCTTTCGTTCGTCGACGTTCTTCGTCAAAGAGGATTTCGATCTGCGAGCCCAGGTCGACGCGAAGTGACCTAGGGCAGCCCATCGCCGCCGTGCATCTAGACGGGGTCTCTCCCGGGCGTGTGGGGTGTCGGGTGCCAAAAGCGCCCGCCGGATTGTCTTGCGTATCGCGCTTCCGGCGAGCCTCCCGCGGAGTGAGTTGTGGAGCATCTCCCTCGGCGCCGCGGGTACACGTGACGTGTTCGTGTGTCAACACACTTTTTGACGACTCTGCTGGGGACGATTCGATCTATAAATTGGACAACAATGACCAATTCCAGGACCGACGCCGCCGGTATCAATACCAACAACATCATCAAGCCTACCATTGAAGACATGTCGGAAGAACAACGCCAAGGTATAGAGGCGTGGAAGAAGAAGAGGAGCGAGGAGTTTGAGGCGCTGCGACTCAAGCGGGAACAAGAAGACCAATAACTGTACTTGGCCAGCTTCAAGATAGATCGGCAAGGGCTAACCTCGCCGATCAAAGAGCCAGAGTTCGTACCTCTCGACCTCAACATCGAAAAACCCGCTGTAAGCAGTTCTCTTTTTTCTCCTGCGCAAATAGCTGAAATCCAGAGTCATGTTAATGATGGAACTAGTAAAATTTATGATGTAATCTTGGAGCGAGATAATGCTAAAATAATATGCCTCCGCCTAAACCATCAGTGCCATATGTGCCGATGAATCTGTATCATGTCCAAAGTGATCAAATTATTCCTGCGCCGGAGTTCCATACACCACTCAGGAATATCCCTTGTTCGGCGACACCGCCGAATTCGGGTTCATGTTTCCCTCATACTAGCATGACACCGAATGTTAATTCGGCTCTTGTAGCAAATCCACTGTCGGCAGGTTCATCCACGATAGAAGAGAGATTAGCCAAATTCAGAGAAGATTTAGATCAAGTTTTCTTTGAAAAATATGGAGTCAAAACAGCCAACCGAGTTTATCATAAACCCTACCCTAAATATTTTGATGCTTTGCCATATCCTCAAGGTTACAAGGTGCCTGATTTTGCTAAATTTAACGGGGTAGATAGCAAAACGACTTGGAAACATGTTAGCCAATATTTGGCACGGCTCGGAGAAGCTGGCAATAGCGATGAATTAAAAGTGCGCTTGTTTCCTTTGTCTATAACTGGTACTGCTTTCTCATGGTTTTCTGCTTTACCTTATGGTTCTATTAATACTTGGTTTCATTTAGAAAAGAAATTCCATGAGCATTTTTACAGCGGTGATAATGAACTTAAGTTATCGCATCTTACATCGGTTAGGCAGAAACATGATGAGTCGGTCACCGATTATGTCAAAAGATTTAGAGATACTAAAAACCGATGTTATAGTTTAGTGATAACTGAGAGGGACATGGCAGACTTGGTGCTTAATGGTTTGAGAACTCACATAAAAGAAAGAATTGAAGGTTACGAGTTTTTAAATGTTAGCCAAGTTTTACAAAGAGCTTTGGCTCAAGAGAGCCGAAGCAAAGAAGCAAGAGATGTGCATAGGTCCAAATCTGATCGTCCTCATCTCCATATGGTAGATTACAACAGCGAAAATTCGGACGATGAGGCTGATATATATGCTGCTGAGTTTGTTTGGCCATCAAAGGCCAAACCGTATACATGTGAAGCTTTAAAGCCGACTCGCAAGGGTCGAGATGATGATATGGTGTTCAGCTTTGACGTTGGTAAATGTGATAGAATTTTTGATGCTATGCTTAAAGATAAACATATTCAAATTTCTCATGCTTTACCGCCGTTTGATGAGTTAAAACGGCGTGCATATTGCAAGTATCATAATTCATTTTCTCATGCTACTATCGACTACAATATTTTTCGACGACAGATACAATCGGCCATCAATGACGGACGATTGAGTTTTCCGATATGCAAGTCGATAAGCAGCCTTTCCCCATGAACACCATCGAGCTGCAGGGAAGAAGGTGCTAATTAGGCCAGAGGCGGCCGGATCTGTTAACAAAGCTAATGTCATTATTGGTGAGCCCATGAACAACAAGGACAATGACAAGGCTGCAAGGAGAGAAGTGGTGCTGGACAAGCAAGCCGGGGGCAAGGAGGTGTTGAAGATCACTATCAAGAACACCGCACCTGGGGGGCAAGCACCAGCGCAAGAGGGTATTCGTGCTAAATTCATAAAGCCGAAGAACCAGAAGTTGGCAAGTGGAAGAAGAATGAGGTGAATGCGCGATACAAGAAGATCAAACCAACCTTCGACATGTTGCTAAACAAGTACACGCGCCAAGCTGCCGGTTCGTACAACCGGCAATCTCATATGAAGCGTCCAAGATCACCTCCAAGGGAGAGGTCTCCGAGGCGTGAGAGGCCGTATGGGCAGTGGATGCCTGGGCCCCATGGGGCGACACTTCCCTCTGTGCCACGATATTACAACGGAGGACAGGTGCAACCCCCAATGGCGCCATATGCATTTCATCCGGGGTGGATAACTCCTCGGAGATCCGTTCACGACAGGATCAGACGCTCTGTTCACGACCGGTTGGGCAACAACGCCAATCGGTCATATCGTCGCAACGAAGCGCAAAGGGTTTGGCGTCCTATGTCACCAACAGCGGGCGAGTCAACAAGTGCTGGGCAACATGGACGTGTCACAAACAGAGGCACCGTGATCATTGGCACGCATGAGTTGTCGCTCGGGAAACCGGTCGTTGACGGATCGGTTGAAAACAGGACAGCGCAACACGGCAGCAACGAATCTGCCAAAACGGCTGCCGTGGCAGAGAAATCTGCCGAAACAGTCACCGCGGCAGCGACAACGTGCATAGCGGTTAGCGTCGGGACGACAGCAGGCGACGGCAGCAAAAACGATGGAAGTTCTGTCGCAGCTGGAAGCGGCAGCGAATCGGCCATTCAGCCGATTTCATCCATGCAACAGTGGACCTCGGCTAACGATCACGAAGCCAGCAGCAGTCAGACCAAGCCGAGCAATCCTAAGTACACGCAGGCTAAGTGGTGTCCTCGCGGAATAACCAAAACTCAGAAGAGGAAGTTGCAGCGCATGAGGAACTAGCAGAAGGAAGAACATGAGGCAGACATGTGGAGGGATGAATTCTTCGAGGAGATTCATCCGTCTCCGTCTCAAATTTGGGTGCGCAAGGAGGTAAAGAAGGCCGCGAACATGGAGATCACACCAATTCCTACACCAGCTGTGGAAAACGTCGATGTTGATACATCGCCTGCATCCACCGACATGATCACGGCATCTGGTGAGTTGGAGTTGGCGGATAAGCAGGAGAGTGATTTGGAGGTGGAAACCACACCAGAGGGCGATGAGGAGATGGTGGACTTCGAGAACACACCGCCCAGGGGAAGTATGGATATTAACATGGTGTATTACTTGCCCTCTGAGTTCCGTGCTACAGACGAAGAAGGAGAGGTGGCGCAGCTGGATTTCGGTGCCAAGAATGCTATCTTTGAGAAGCCACAAGAACCGGTGATTCATTTAAAATCACTGTTTATCAAGGGGCACATTGATGGATCACCGGTTGCTAGGATGCTTGTTGATGGAGGCGCCGTGGTGAATTTAATGCCGTATTCTGTCTTCAAGAAGTTGGGGCTAGATGAGGATAAGTTGATGAAGACCAACATGGTGCTCAACGGATTTGAAGGCAAGGAACGGACCGAGGCCAAAGGCGTTATGAGTGTTGAGCTCACGGTGGGGAGCAAGACTTTGGCCACTGCGTTCTTCGTCGCTGAAGTGCAAGGTAACTACAATGTCATACTTGGTCGTGATTGGCTCCACGCGAACCAGTGCGTGCCATCCACATTGCACCAATTCTTAATTCAGTGGGTTGAGGATTAAGTGGAGGTCATCCATGCGGATAATTCGACTTGCGTTGCTTTGGCCGATTCTTTGGTGGACAGGCAGCATCCGAACGCCACATGTTTGATGGGGCGCTGATACGTCTCCAACGTATCCATAATTTCTGCTGTTCCATGCTTATATTATACCATTTGCTACATGTTTTATATACACTTCGTATCACTTTTATGCATTTTCTGGGACTAACCTATTAACAAGATGCCACAGTGCCAGTTCCCTGTTTTCTGCTGTTTTTGGTTTCAGAAAGTTACTTCTGGAAATATTCTCGGAATTGCACGAAACAAAAGGCCAGGTCCCTATTTTTCCAGCACGTACACGGAGTCCGAAGGAGAGACGAAGAGAGCCACGAGGTGGCCAAACCACCTGGGGCGCGGGCCCACCGCCGCGCCTGTGTGGTTTGGGCCCCTCGGGGGTCCGCCGACATCGCCCCTTCGCCTATTTATTCCCCGAGACGCGAAAACCCTAAAACCGAGCCTTTCATCCAGAACATATTCGCTGCCGCCGCCGTCGTCAACCCTAACTCGGGGGGTTCTGAAGCTCTTCCCGGCACCCTGCCGGAGAGGGGAATCATCACCGGAGGGCTCTACATCGCCATGCCCGCCTCCGGAGTGATGCGTGAGTAGTTCATCCTTGGACTATGGGTCCATAGCAGTAGCTAGATGGTTGTCTTCTCCACTTGTGCCATCATGTTTAGATCTTGTGAGCTGCCTATCATGATCAAGATCATCTTATTGTAATGCTACATGTTGTGTTTGCTGGGATCTGACTTATATTGATACCTATGTGGAGCTGAATATTATATTATCATGTCTATGTCATTTGTGATCTTGCATGCTCTCCGTTACTTGTTGAAGCCTTGGCCACGTGAATACTTGTAACTCCAAGAGGGGGTATTTATGCATGATAGTTGGGTTCAACCTCTATTTAACCTGGGATAGTGACAGCAAGTTCTAAGGTTGTAGATGTGTTGTTGCCACTAGGGGTAAAACAGCAATGCTTTATTCAAGGATGAATGTATTGTTTACATTACGCACATTACTTAATGCAATTGTCTGTTGCTTGCAACTTAATACTGGAAGGGGTACGGATGTTAACCGGAAAGTGGACTATTTAGGCATAGATGCATGCTGGATAGCGGTCTATGTACTTTGTCGTAATGCCCAAATGAATCTCATAGTAGACACCACAGCTCACACATGCATGTTATATGCACTTATCAATTGTCAATTGCCCAGCTGTAATTTGTTTACCCAGCATGTTAGTTATCTTATTGGAGAGACACCACTAGTGAACTGTGGACCCCGGTCCATTCTTTTACATCTGAAATACAATCTACTGCAATCATTGTTCTCTACTGTTTTATGCAAACAAACATCATTTTCCATTCGATACGTTTAACCCTTTGTTTTCAGCAAGCCGGTGAGATTGACAACCTCACTGTTAAGTTGGGGCAAAGTAATTTGATTGTGTTGTGCAGGTTCCACGTTGGCACCGGAATCCCTGGTGTTGCGCCGCACTACACTCCTTCACCAACACCTTCGAAGCAAACCTCGTTTTCCTACTGGTCGATTAAACCTTGGTTTCATACTGAGGGAAAACTTACTGCTGCACTCATCATACCTTCCTCTTGGGGTTCCCAACTGACGTGTGACGTACAAGCATTGTTTCTGGCACTATTAACCTAGAGCCACCAACACGTTTTCTGGCGCCGTTGCCGGGGAAAACGAATTGCTTCTGCAAGGGGAGTCTCTCACACCCAATCTCTTTACTTTGTTATTTGTCTTGCTTAGTTTATTTTTATTTAGTCTTGTTTGCTTCTTTATCAAAAACACAAAAAAATTAGTTACTTGTTTATTTCAGTTTTGTTTTGTTCTTGTCACCATCATGTCTTGTTCCATGCCTGTTGCTATGTCACCTGAGGAATTGATCTTCACTTTTAAACAAGGGAGTGAGGAGAATTTTAAAGAAGCTTGGTCTAGAATTAATGATTCCTTTGGTAAAACTGATCCTAAAATGACTTTAAGTTTGCTTCTCACTAGCTTCTACTTTGGTCTAGCCCTTTGTTATAGATATGCTTTAGATGCTATTGTGGGAGGAGATTTCCTTCACTGTGATGGGGACAAGCTTTTAATGCCATAAAAAAGTTGATTGCAACTTCTAGCTCAACTAATAAATTTGATTCGGCCCTTGTTAGCATCCATGCTAGATTAAACACTCTTGAGACACATATATCTTGTTTAAAGGATGGCTATAATCAAATTCGGGAATATTTTGACTATGTTCCAACAAATTTTGAACCTTCGATGTGGGTCCCTACGGTAAAGGTTGCTATTTGTGGTGAAACCTTTTATGCTCGTTGTGATATTATGTCTGAGTTTTGCCTTATGCCTAAAAGCATTTATGAAACTTTGAATCTTTGGGGACTTGCTGAAGGAGGAGAAGGAATAACTCTTACTGATAACTCTGTTATATTTCCCGAGGGGATAGCTGAGGGTGTGTTTACAACCTTTCTTGGGAGAACGGTGTCCACTGATTATCTTGTTATTGAATGTGCAGGGACAGGACAAATTACACTTGGAAGATCTCTGCTCAAATTAATGGGAGCAACCATAGATGTGGGAAAAGGCACTCTGAATCTTACCTCCACACCAAGGTGCGGCCATGTATTCCCCAAACCAAAGAGTAAGTCTAAGGGTAAGAGAGGTAGGCATGGCCCTTGGTATTGATGTCAATGCTCCTCTTGACAACACTTGATTTTCACTTTCTGCGCCTAGCTGAAAGGCGTTAAAGAAAAGCGCTTATGGGAGACAACCCATCGTTTTTATTTGCTGTTATTTTTGTTTTCTTTGAGTCAAGGAGTTTTGTTACTTCTGTAGCAACTCCTTTGTATCTTTATTTTATCGCAATGTTGTGCCAAGTAAAGTTCTATATTGAAAGTTGATGCAAGATTTGGATTTCTGCGCAGTGACAGATTTTTAGCTGTCACGGATTTGAGCTTATCTCCCTGTAGAAAATTCAAAAAATTCTGAGAAAAATCACGCATATTCCTGAGATATGTACGCAACTTTCATTATTTTAGGCCAGATCCATCTGAGCAACTTAAGTGCCTCGAAAAAATTCGTCATTCCAGACTGTTCTGTTTTTGACAGATTCTGCCTTTTGTTTTGCATTCGCTCTTTTACTGTGTTTGTGTGGATTTCTTTGCTCCACAAAGCATTGGTGGCTGTAGCTAATGTCCAGAAGCTTTGGGATTGATTGTATCATTACAGAATATGAGAATTTTTGATTATGCACTAACCCTCTAATGAGAACTGTCTTGAGTTTGGTGTGAAGGAAGTTTTCAAGGATCAAGCGAGAAGGGTGATATTATGTGATCAAGAAGAGTGAAAAGCCTAAGCTTGGGGATGCCCCCGTGGTTCATCCCAACCATATTCAGAGAGACTCAAGCGTCTAAGCTTGGGGATGCCCAAGGCATCCCCTTCTTCATCAACAAACTTATCAGGTCATCTCTAGTGAAACTATATTTTAATTCTTTCACATCTTATGCGCTTTACTTGGAGCGTCTGTGTGTTTTTATTTTTGTTTTTGTTTGAATAAATTCGGATCCTAGCAATCCTTGTGTGGGAGAGAGACACGCTCCGCTTTTTCATGTGAATACTCATGTTCTTCACTTATATTTGTTGAGTATTCTTAACTAGCTACTGCAGTGCTTTTAGCTCCTGTTTTTCATGCATCTCTTCGAGCTGTTAGCACTTGTTTATAAATACTCTCTTGCTGCATTATATTATCATTTGGAGAGTTTATGTTTAAATAAATTATTGGTGTTTGTTTGGAAGAAAGAAAATGCTACATGTAGTAGTTGGTATTGGAAAAGACATATGCATTCTTGTAGATCATTGTCTTGTTTTGATTTGATGCTTTGCAATTGTTTTGAGCTCTCAAGTAGATCATGTTTAAGCTCTTGCATCATGTAGTTAAAGCCTAGTAGTGGAGAACTACCGTAGAGCTTGTTGAGACTTGGGATGCATATTTGTTCTCTCTAAGGTCTAGATATTTTCTGGTAAAATGTTTGAGCAACAAGGAAGACAGTGTAGAGTCTTATAATACTTGCAATATGTTTTTATGTGATTCTTGCTGTACCGGTTTATACTTGTGTTTGCTTCAAACAACCTTGCTAGCCTAAACTCTGTACTGAGAGGGAATGCTTCTCGTGCATCCAAAACTTGAGCCAAAACCCATGCCATTTGTGTCCACCATACCTACCTACTATGTGGTATTTCCTGCCATTCCAAGTAAATATTTCATGTGCTACCTTTAAACTATTCAAAACTTTATTACTCCTTATTTGTGTCAATGTTTTATAGCTCATGAGGAAGTATGTGGTGTTTTATCTTTCAATCTTGTCATTTACTTCTGACAGACTTTCACCTGGACTAGTGGCATATACATCCGCTTATCCAATAATTTGCAAAAAGAGCTGGCAACGGGGTGCCCAGCCCCAATTAATTACAACTTTCATTAATAATTCTCTTCACATGTTTTGCCCTGATTTATCAGTAAGCAACTTAATTTTGCAATAGACACTCCTCCATGGTATGTGAATGTTGGAAGGCACCCGAGGATTCGGTTAGCCATGGCTTGTGTAAGCAAAAGGTTGGGAGGAGTGTCATCTATAAAGAAACTAAAATACATGTGTAAACAAAAGAGAAGAGGGATGATCTACCTTGCTGGTAGAATAACGTCCTTCATGGGAGCCGCTCTTTGAAAGTCTGGTTGACAAGGGGGTTAGAGTGCCCACTACCATTCGTTGACAACAACAAACACCTCTCAAATACTTATTTTGTGCTCTCTATATGCTTTCGAAAACTTAAAAAGCTCTAGCACATGATTTAATCCCTGCTTCCCTCTGCGAAGGGCCTATCTTTTACTTTATGTTGAGTCAGTTTACCTACTCCTTTCTATCTTAGAAGCAAACACTTGTGTCAACTTTGTGTGCATTGATTCTTACATATTTACTTATTGCACTTGTTATATTGCTTTATGTTGACAACTATCCATGAGATATACATGTTACAAGTTGAAAGCAAATGCTGAAACTTAATCATCCTTTGTGTTGCTTCAATGCCTTTTACTTTGAATCTATTGCTTTATGAGTTACCTCTTATGCAAAACTTTTTGATGCTTGTCTTGAAAGTACTATTCATGAAAAGTTTTTGCTTATATGATTCATTGTTTACTCTTTATCTATTTGTTAGCAAACTATAGATCATTGCTTTGAGTCACTTCATTCATGACATGAGCCTTGCAATATATTGATCAAGATTGTGTGAAAGCATGTCTCCTCAGAAATTATTTGTTGTTATCGTTTTACCTACTCGAGGACGAGTAGAACTAAGCTTGGGGATGCTTGATACGTCTCCAACGTATCCATAATTTCTGCTGTTCCATGCTTATATTATACCATTTGCTACATGTTTTATATACACTTCGTATCACTTTTATGCATTTTCTGGGACTAACCTATTAACAAGATGCCACAGTGCCAGTTCCCTGTTTTCTGCTGTTTTTGGTTTCAGAAAGTTACTTCTGGAAATATTCTCGGAATTGCACGAAACAAAAGGCCAGTCCCTATTTTTCCAGCACGTACACGGAGTCCGAAGGAGAGACGAAGGAGAGCCACGAGGTGGCCAAACCACCTGGGGCGCGGGCCCACCGCCGCGCCTGGTGGTTTGGGCCCCTCGGGGGTCCGCCGACATCGCCCCTTCGCCTATTTATTCCCCGAGACGCGAAAACCCTAAAACACCGAGCCTTTCATCCAGAACATATTCGCTGCCGCCGCCGTCGTCAACCCTAACTCGGGGGGTTCTGAAGCTCTTCCCGGCACCCTGCCGGAGAGGGGAATCATCACCGGAGGGCTCTACATCGCCATGCCCGCCTCCGGAGTGATGCGTGAGTAGTTCATCCTTGGACTATGGGTCCATAGCAGTAGCTAGATGGTTGTCTTCTCCACTTGTGCCATCATGTTTAGATCTTGTGAGCTGCCTATCATGATCAAGATCATCTTATTGTAATGCTACATGTTGTGTTTGCTGGGATCTGACTTATATTGATACCTATGTGGAGCTGAATATTATATTATCATGTCTATGTCATTTGTGATCTTGCATGCTCTCCGTTACTTGTTGAAGCCTTGGCCACGTGAATACTTGTAACTCCAAGAGGGGGTATTTATGCATGATAGTTGGGTTCAACCTCTATTTAACCTGGGATAGTGACAGCAAGTTCTAAGGTTGTAGATGTGTTGTTGCCACTAGGGGTAAAACAGCAATGCTTTATTCAAGGATGAATGTATTGTTTACATTACGCACATTACTTAATGCAATTGTCTGTTGCTTGCAACTTAATACTGGAAGGGGTACGGATGTTAACCGGAAAGTGGACTATTTAGGCATAGATGCATGCTGGATAGCGGTCTATGTACTTTGTCGTAATGCCCAAATGAATCTCATAGTAGACACCACAGCTCACACATGCATGTTATATGCACTTATCAATTGTCAATTGCCCAGCTGTAATTTGTTTACCCAGCATGTTAGTTATCTTATTGGAGAGACACCACTAGTGAACTGTGGACCCCGGTCCATTCTTTTACATCTGAAATACAATCTACTGCAATCATTGTTCTCTACTGTTTTATGCAAACAAACATCATTTTCCATTCGATACGTTTAACCCTTTGTTTTCAGCAAGCCGGTGAGATTGACAACCTCACTGTTAAGTTGGGGCAAAGTAATTTGATTGTGTTGTGCAGGTTCCACGTTGGCACCGGAATCCCTGGTGTTGCGCCGCACTACACTCCTCACCAACACCTTCGAAGCAAACCTCGTTTTCCTACTGGTCGATTAAACCTTGGTTTCATACTGAGGGAAAACTTACTGCTGCACTCATCATACCTTCCTCTTGGGGTTCCCAACTGACGTGTGACGTACAAGCATTGTTTCTGGCACTATTGACCTAGAGCCACCAGGCGCGATCTTTCAGATTTTGACTTCCTTAGTGCTACAAGGAATGGTTTTATACCCGTCTCTCTAAAACTATTGGTGATAATCGGCTGTCCCGTTCATAGTCTAATGGATCACAACAAAGAGTGGCTACAAAAGAGGCTCGTCGAATATCGGGCCGTTGGGAACGATATGGGTGAATCTATAGAAGAGATGGAAGACATGGACAAGTTGGGACAAGCATTTACGTCGGCCGACCCATTGGAGGAGGTAGACATAGGGGATGACTCTGTTCCTAGGCCGACGTTTGTAAACAAAAATTTGAGCACCGATTATAAATTCGTGTTGATCGGCTTGCTAAAAGAATTTGTTGATTGCTTTGCATGGGAATATCATGAGATGCCTGGATTAAGCCGAGAGCTAGTTAAGCATCGGTTGCCAATTAAGGCTGGTTTTAGACCTCATAAGCAACCGGCTAGGAAATTTGATCCTAATATGTATGACCGAATCAAGGAAGAGATCGGTCGTTTGCTTAAAGCTAATTTCATCATGACTTGCAGGTATGCGGATTGGATTTCCAACATTGTGCCCGTGGAGAAGAAAGGATCTCCCAAGCTGCGGATCTGCATCGACTTTCGGGACTTGAACAGGGCTACGCCCAAAGATGAGTACCCTATGCTATAGCTGATATGCTTATTAACAAAGCTTCTGGTCACAGGGTCATACTTGAAGTTTACATCGAAGACGTTGTAGTTAAATCAAGTGTTGCTGATCCCCACTTAGCCGATTTGCGCCTAGCGTTTGAGAGGATGCGGAAGTATGGACTAAAGATGAACCCGTTGAAGTGTGCGTTTGGAGTATCGGCTGGGAAGTTCTTGGGCTTTGTTATTCATGAACATGGTATAGAAATTGATCCCAAGAAGATAGAAGCAATACGGAAAGTGGAAGCACCAAAATGCAAGAAGGACGTGCAGAAATTCTTGGGCAAAATAAATTATTTGAGGCGGTTTATAGTGAACTTGTCCGGGAAAGTTAGTGCCTTCACTCCTATTCTTCGGTTGAAATCTGATCGTGAATTTGCCTGGGAGGCAAAGCAGCAAGAGGCGTTCGAGAATATCAGGCGGTGTTTATCCACCCCTCCGGTGATGAGGGCGCCCAGGCATGGAGAGCCATCTCGGATGTACATTGCCGCGGAAGACAACGTTATTGGTGTTGTCTTAACACAAGAAACCGAAGGGAAGGAGCACATTATCACTTATTTGAGCCAGCGTTTATTGGATGCCGAAACAAGGTACACGTTCGTTGAAAAATTATGCTTATGCTTATATTATGCTTGCACCAAAGTACGGCATTATTTGTTGTCTAGCATGTGCACTATAGCTTGCCAAGCCGATGTCATAAAATACATGTTGCATAGGCCGATTTTGAGCGGTAGAATCGGCAAATGGGCCTATGGTTTGATTGAATATGATTTGGCTTATGAATTCTTAAAATCTATGAAAGGCCAAATTGTTGCTGATTTTAATGTTGAGCATCGGATTGACAATGAGCATGAAATAGATGTTAACCTTGTTTCGCTAGTACCATGGAGACTATACTTTGATGGTTCAGTTTGTGACGATGGCCAGGGGGTCGGCATTGTCTACATTTCTCCTCATGGTGCTGTTTTTGAAGCCTCGTGTCGTTTAGAATATTTTTGCACAAATAATCAAGCCGAATATGAAGCATTGCTATTTGGGCTAGAGATGTTGGTCGCCGTGGGCGCAACACATGTGGAGGCTTTTGGTGATTCGTTGTTGATAGTGCAACAAGTAAACAAAGTTTTTCAGTGCATCGACGGATCACTTAATATGTATCTTGATAAATGCTTAGACATAATTGCTACTTTGGATTATTTCAATATCTCTCATGTATCTAGGCAGGATAATAGTGTTGCAAATGATTTAGCACAACAAGCATCTGGCTATCACGTCAGCCGTGGCGCGTTTCATCGTTCTTATAAGCCGATGCTTGCTTTTGCTGAAATATGTGAAGCCGAATTGACCCACATTGATTCGGCTGCTAATGAAGGGTCTAGTGCAGGTACACAAGGAGATTGGAGGAGACCTATTATTGAATACTTGTAGGATCCTAGCAAGAGGACGGACAAGGCTGTTCGGCGGTTGGCATTCAAATATATGTTGCTGGACAATGATTTATATCGCCAAATGGTGGATGGCATTCTCCTGAAGTGTCTAGATGAAGATCAAGCGAGAGTTGCCATGGGAGAGGTACATGAAGGTATATGCGGTACACATCAGTCGGCTCACAAGATGAAGTGGTTGCTACGGCGTGCTGGATTTTATTGGTCGACGATGATTAATGATTGCTTCAGGTGTTATAAGGGGTGTGAGTCTTGTCAGAAGTTCGGGGACATCCAATTGGCACCTGCTGCTATGCTACATCCTATTGTAAAGTTGTGGCCGTTCAGGGGATGGGGATTGGATTTTATTGGCATGATTCATCTTGCGTCCTCGAAAGGGCATCGGTTCGTGTTGGTGGCCACCGATTATTTTACCAAGTGGTCTGAAGCAGTACCTCTCCAGAATATGACACATAAGGAGGTAATCAAATTTATAACCGAGCACATTATTCATAGATTCGGTGTGCCACAGACATTGACTACAGATCAAGGTACATCGTTTATGGCGAAGGAAGTGAAAGAATTCGCCGAATCATATGGTATAAAGATGCTCATTCATCTCCTTATTATGCCCAAGCCAATGGACAGACCGAATCTAGCAATAAGACATTAATTCGGCTCATCAAGAAGAAGGTCGACGAATATCCGAGGAGGTGGCACGAGGTGTTGTCCGAAGCATTGTGGGCACACAGGATTTCACGCCACGGCGCGACCAAGGTAATGCCGTATGAGTTGGTATATGGGCAAGAAGCCGTTTTGCCCGTTGAGGTAAATCTGGCTGCATTAAGAATCGTCAAACAAGATGGTTTATCAGCAGTTGATTTTCATAATCTGATGATGGACAACATCGATGAGGTTGCTGATAAACGTTTAACGGCATTGAAGGACATTGAGAGAGACAAATTACGGGTAGCCAGGGCGTATAACAAGAAGGTGAAGCTGAAAAGTTTTCAGGTTAGTGATCTCGTCTGGAAGGTAATCTTGCCAGTCGGTTCGAAGGACAAGAAATTCGGTAAATGGTCTCCGAGCTGGGAGGGTCCTTTTAAGATCGTGAGAGTTGTGTCTGCAAACTCATATTTGGTGGAGTCTACCGATGGAGGCTTGATATTGCCTCGGGCCCTTAATGGACGTTACTTGAAGAAATTCTACCCGAGCGTGTGGCAGGAAGCCTAATCACGCAAATGGTCGATAAAATCTTATCGCCCTAAGAGCATATGGCCGATGGAGTGTTGACATCGTCCTTAGAACAAGAATGGTGCAAATTATTTTTTTGGCACGCGAGCTTTGCCAAAAAACAGGGGGGCATGTGTTGATGACCAATTTTGGCTTAGAAGAAATCAAATGACGAAACAGACCGCAACTAGTACATGTACTAGTCAAGTTCAGAATTTTGGCCAAATTAGGACGAAACAGAGCCTAACTAGTACATGTACTAGTAAGGTTTGGATTTTCAGCCGAAACTAGAAATAAAAAACAGACGTCAACTAGTACATGTACTAGTCGCGTTCTGTAAAAGGTCACAACTTGGAAGAATCAGGTCCAATCCGAACAGTGTTTCTTACGAACCCAGATGAGTGGTCAAGATAGAGTCGGATGAAACAACACATAAAATGAAAGTTGTTCTTTTTTCAAGACGAACAACTTTGTCTTCTACGAGATTTCAATCCGAGGTCGGCTACTGCCCCAAAACCGACCCGCGAGGTGCAGACCGAACAGTTTTAGAAGGTTCGGGTCAGACCATCCGAATTGGACCCAAATTAGGCTTTTGGACGTGAATTCAAACATTTTCCTTGCACGGGAAGTCCAACCGCCCTTATATACAAGGGTGCCGGCCGATTGAACAACACACAATCGTCAAACACAAAACCAATCTACTATCGCATCATCTTCTACCTCTGTCACCGTTTTCGTTCGTCGACGTTCTTCGTCAAGGAGGATTTTGATCTGCGAGCCCAGGTCGACGCGAAGTGACCTAGCGCAGCCCATCGCCGACGTGCGTCCAGACGGGGTCTCTCCCGGGCGTGTGGGGTGTCGGGTGCCAAAAGCGCCTGCCGGATTGTCTTGCGTATCGCGCTTCCGGCGAGACTCCCGCGAGTGAGTTGCGGAGCATCTCCCTCGGCGCCGCGGGTACACGTGACGTGTTCGTGTGTCAACACACTAATAAATAAATATATTGTACTACTTTCGCATAAATACGGTTTGATTGTTGTTTGATATACTCATTTGTAGTACGCTCAATATGACGTTCTCTATTAAAATGCGTATGCAGATTTATGAGATAAATATTCATGCACATAACTGACACATATTTCAGTATGTACAAAACGTACTACTTCAGTCGGTGGGCGAGTATCAACCTAAGTTAATTCGCTGTTATTGATTAGGTTGGTTTGTTCAAAGATACACATTATTGGTCGGTCGTATGGAGTTTCTCCCGCAAATTTAGCTTTTTAATAAATATTAAATAGTGTGTGGACATAATATCGGACGGTACAATAGTTACTTTGAGACCTCCTCATTGCAGTTGTCCATTTGCCCATCAAATGGGCCAGTCCTGATGGCAAGGATGGACATGATACTATAAGAGTTGCATATCTCCCGGGGCAGGTTATCGTGACAATGAGATACAAGCTCTGGCGGTGTATTGGTGGCGATGAAGAATGGCGTCACATGTTCTTCATGTGTGTCGGGTGTTGGTCACTTGCAGCAGCGGCCTTGGCAAGAGGGGGCGGCAGCACAGGTGGACTGCATTGGTGGTGGTGCTGCTCGAGTACCGAGTCACAAATTTCAGGGTGAAAGCCCAAGGTCTGGCCTTCATTGGTTGTGTCTGGCAATGGTCTTGCTAAAGTCATTGTTTTGTGAACTCGAACTTTTTCAGGTTAAAAACTCAAGATCCTTGTTTGGGTGATGACAACGCTTGTGATTTGTTTTCTTTTTGGAGGCGTCGTTTTTGGAGAATCTCTTTTGCGCTCCGGGTGTTGTCTTCGGCGGTTGGTTAGAGTGTTGATGTTGCGTGTGTTTGATTACCGCGACGGGGTCTTGGTTTTCTATTTTCTCTTTTATATTTTGTTTTTAACTGTGTGCATCTGTGTTGTCTTTGAACATCATGTTGGTGCAGAGGCTGGGTCTAATTAGTATCTTCGTGATATTAATATATTCCACTACAAGAAATATGCTAACTTATTACATTTTTGACCTTTTGACTGTGACCCTGAAAATATTGGTAATTGATCTGTGACCATTTTGGACCAATTGGTCATGCGCTGTTTTAGAGGGTCTAAATCTTAAAATATAACGACCAAATCTGTCAAAAAAGTCATAATCTCCTTACATGGATTGGTCATAATCCAGATAGCACTAATCTAGAACCTTTTTTCTACCCGGTTATGACCAATTTAAATGGTCATTCGCATGAGTTGACATCCAACTCAGCAGTTTTGCCAATGTGTCACTGCTTAGGCGTCATTTTCGCTTACGTGTCACCTTGATTGGACAGCCAAGTCAGCAATGTCGCCCATGTGTCATGTCATTTCGCTTACGTGTCAGGACCGATTGTCAGGAATAACACACCTGACCGGTGGGACCCACCCAACCTGACATGTGGGACCTGCCCCAACCCCGACCTGACATGTGGGACCTGCCCCAACCACCTGACATGTGGGACCCACCCTGCTCCCTGCCATGTGGGTCCCATCCATACCCAGCCCTACCTGACAGTTGGGACCCGCCCCAACCACCTGACATGTGGGACTCGCAGCCATCATACCTAACATGTGAGCCCCACCGGGCGGGTCCCACAACGCGCCCTGCCATGTGGGTCCCACCCATACCCAGCCCTACCTGACGGGTGGGTCCCGCCACAACCCCTGACATGTGGGACCCGCACCCACCTACCATACATGTGGGTCCTGCCCTGAAATGTGCAAATCTGACATGTTGGCGCACCGTAGGTCCCGCCCTGGCCAACTCTGCAATGTGGGACCCACCCCTGACATGTGGGTACCGACACACACCAGTGCAATATTTGGCAAAACATTGCGCAAACGGGGGATCGAACAGACGACGAGCGCCTCCAAGCGCAGCTCTCTACCGCTGGGCTGCACTAGCGATGATGTTTGTATACCGATGCAACCTTATTTATTATTTGCAACAGGGTAATGGGCCGGCTCGTCTAGTTCTTTTTTTTTGTTCCTTTATATTATAGTAAATTTGCACGTGCAATGCACGTATAATCAAGTAGTATAACATATTCAATTTATAGATATGTGTTCTCACTAATAAGCCAACCGTTTTGAAAATAATCAAAACTTATCAACGGAGACGATTAGTAGAAATCGATGATTGTATTACACATGCACGGATTGCACGTCTATACAATCCGTCAAAACACTTCGTACTAACCGATATAAAATAAACGAATAGATTCATAACTCTTATGCCAATAATAAGAAATCGCTAAAAATATATTTTCATATCAGTTCATTAAGCCCTAAAAATGATACATTGCACAGTTGTTCCTCACTGGCTTTTCTTTTAATTGAGATCTGCAAGATAGGGCTTGAGAAAAATTAAGAATTTATATGAATACCCTGCAATCCATGTATGTACCAAACAATTAATGGTCAAACAACTGACAACCTGTTGCCATGAACTTCCTATTCTTATCAACCCGAAATTTCACCAATTTTAGGTTTGTTTTACTTGAAGCAGTTTTTCCTCCACGATTCTCTTCAAAAAAAAATTGCCCGCAGTAATCCTAGAATCATGGATAGCTGCTCCCTTGATGTTTTACTTAAAACCATTTGATTACATGTTATGCGTGAGAAGAACATCAGTGAGTTGTGGTATATACTGTATCGCATTATTATCAAGGCAAAATAACTAACATCAATTTACCTACATAGTTAATGACCTGCATAGCTCTCTCCAAAAGAAATAAACTTGTTAATTGGTATATACTCTCAGGGAACTTGTTATACAATCCTAGCAGAAATTTGAACATATCATTAGCTGCATAGTTAAAAAACATGGAGTTAGATCGACCATTATTTTTGATGTGCACACGATTACGTCAATTTACCTGCCCGCTCAATTGGTTCTGCAAGCAAATATATCTTTTTTTTATATAACAGATCTACGGAGAAACCTAAAAACTTCTATTGTTGGCTCGAACAGATCAGGCGATATGGATATGTGCACATGATTGCATCAATTTACCGGCCCGCTCAATTGGTTCTACAAGCAAATATCTTTTCTGGATGTAACAGTTCACGAACAAACCTAAAAACTTCTCCTGTTAGCTCGAACAGATCCGGCAATATGGATGTGTAAATCAAGGGTCGACCTGAAAATATGGAGAAAGGTTCTATATCTATATGTATATATTATTGGTGAAAAAAAATCACTTAGCAATTGTTGCAAGTCTACATACCCTAAGATATATCAATCCTATAAAAGTGGCGGCAAGTCTAAACAACACATTGATCCACACATAAAAGACCCCCAAATTGAGATAACTTTTTCAGCATATTTGCATGTCACACACTGTAGTCAAACATCAGGAAAAAATTATGTGCAGACCTTAATCGTACTATTAGATGGTACACTTCTTTTCTTTTGTTCAGACTGTCTTATTGATATAGATAAAAAATGGTATAGAAATAAGTTGATGATGATTCATATAAAACAAGACCGTAATAGAAACGGCTAAGCACGTGTATGTCTCTACTTAAGCGGTCCTGTACGGGGAACAAGCAGCTCCGAAGAAATCAATCACCAATCCATGCACGCGCTGTCGTCCAGACCCCAGTGGCCGGACCTCCCGCCGGGCGCCGGATGTGCTGCGCGAGATTTCCGGCCGTCTGTGCACGCGGACGCAGTCGTTCCTGCCATGGCTCCTCGCGCCGGACAAGATGAGCGCGCACTCGATCTTCCTCAAGCTGAGAAGCGCCTTCTCCAGGACAAGCTACCGCGCCCTGCCGCCGTTCTCCGTACACGGGAGGAACTGGGTGGCCAGTGCCGACGACACCGCCGTCTTGTACTTCACCGCGGCCATGCCGCCATGGCGACAATGTCAAGTTCAGGGCGGCGCTTCTGCGTCCCTGAGACGCCGCATGGACGGTCGAGAAGAGGACGTTTGGGTCCTCCGACGTGCGCGAATTCTCGACGCGTATCACCGCGGAACAATCCCGATCACTGTCGACGGACCAGTCATGACGCTAAATGCCTAAATGTCGAGGCTGGCGTACATTGCCGAGACCGTCGATGCCGGGCGAGCTGGACCCCAACTTGTATGTGTGCCACTACCTGCTGGAGTCCCACGGCGATCGCCGTTCTAGTAGCGGACTCGTGCAGAAGGGGCGGCGGCGTCTTGTTCGCGTTGCCGGCGCGCGAGGTCCGCGACGGCGGCCGACCGAGTCAAGAAGCTCTGCAGCGAGCTGGCCGCCTTTTTTCTAATTAAGGGAATCGTTTCTTTTAGCCAATGGCAAAATCGCTGTAATTTCTCGAAATTGAAAAGATGTGTTGAGTTGTCAAACATTGGATCAATCTGGACCGTTGGCTAAATATTGAAGGGCTCAGATTTAATGTATCAACACAAGTTTGCTCTTTTAATAGTAGTATAGATTCTTTTATAACTTTTGATTTTGAACTCCAATTTCAACCAAATGAATTTTGAAATTTTTGTAAATATGTCCTCTGTAATTATAGACTACCATGTAATGTTTTTGTTCAATATAAAATACAAAAACGTCTAAGCTTATGTCTTGCTTTATATAGGGTTTTGTGGAATTTGAAATATAATGTTAGGATTAATCTTTTAAATTCAAATGCAAGATAAAACAAATGCCTGTGAAACTTTTTGTGTATCTCTGATGAAATAGATACTTGTGTATATAAAAATGATTTTCTTAAAAATAAAGAGAAAACTATGAAGCACCTATAATTCAAATTTGACCCGCTTCCAGCTGAATCGGCCGAATTTTGTCTTTTTAAGGACACATCGATGAAAAGATTTTGACACATAACCATTGGGTTATTTGTACATAAAATGTGGTATAATATTTTTAGAAAATCTTGTGGCATGAGTTTGCAACATATATTTGGTAGGTCCTTCACAAAAAACACCATTTTTGACATTCGAAAAATGAAAAATGATTTTTTTGTTCAAAGCAAATGAAAAAATTATTCGGCAACATTGTTCGCCATTCCAAGATACACGCTTGTGCATGATATGAGATCTTTCGAAGAAACTGCCATGAAAGTGGCATTAACATTCGTCATTTGCCCTGAAAGCCACGAATCTTCGTACATGATAGCTCATTTTTGTGAACACTTAAAAAAAATTGTCGTATTTCGAGCTTGTTATTTTTTATGGCAACTAGGTCACATATAATGACACAATGCGAAGGTTTTCCATTTATTTTATGTTTTTTGAATTTCTTATGTCGATTTCAAAATACGGTCAAAACGGCTAACATGACTGTTCAAAGCTATGGGTGGAATTTTCCACGGATTTCGTTGGATCTTTAAAGAAATGACTACTTGTGTATCTAAAAATGATTTTCTTAAAAAATAAAGAGAAAACTATGAAGCACCTATATTTCAAATTTGACCCGCTTACAGCTGAATTGGCCGAGTTTTGTCTTTTTAAGGACACATCGATGAAAAGATTTTGACACACAACCATTTGGTTATTTGTACATAAAATATGGTATAATATTTTTAGAAAATCTTGTGGCATAAGTTTGCAACATATATTTGGTAGGTCCTTCACAAAAAACACCATTTTTGACATTCGAAAAATGAAAAATGAATTTTTTGTTCAAAGAAAATGAAAACTTTCTTCGGCAACATTGTTCGCCATTCCAAGATACACGCTCGTGCATGATATGAGATCTTTCAAAGAAACTATGCCATGAAAGTGGCATTAACATTCGTCATTTGCCCTGAAAGGCACGAATCTTCGTACATGATAGCTCATTTTTGTGAACACTTTTAAAAACTAATTGCCGTATTTCAAGCTTGTTATTTTTTATGGCAACTAGGTTACATATAATGACACAATGCGAAGGTTTTCCATTTATTTTATGTTTCTTGAATTTCTTATGCCGATTTCAAAATACGGCTGACACGACTGTTTAAAGCTATGGGTGGAATTTTGCACGGATTTCGTTGGATCTCTGATGAAATAGATACTTGTGTTTATAAAAATGATTTTCTTAAAAAATAAAGAGAAAACTATGAAGCATCTATAGTTCAAATTTGACCCGCTTCTAGCTGAATCGGTCGAATTTTGTCTTTTTAAGGACACATCGATGGAAAGATTTTGACACACAACCATTTAGTTATTTGTACTTAAAATGTGGTATAATATTTTTAGAAAATCTTGTGACATAAGTTTGCAACATATATTTGGTAGGTCCTTCACAAAAAACACCATTTTTGACATTCGAAAAATGAAAAATGAATTTTTTGTTCAAAGAAAATGAAAACTTTATTCGGCAACATTGTTCGTCATTCCAAGATACACGCTTGTGCATGATATGAGATCTTTCAAAGAAACTATGCCATGAAAGTGGCATTAACATTCGTCATTTGCCCTAAAAGCCACGAATCTTCGTACATGATAGCTCATTTCTATGAACACTTTTAAAAATAATTGTCGTATTTCAAGCTTGTTATTTTTTATGGCAACTAGGTCACATATAATGACACAATTCGAAGGTTTTCCATTTATTTTATGTTTTTGAATTTCTTATGCCGATTTCAAAATGACACGACTTTTCAAACCTATGGGTGGAATTTTGCACGGATTTCGTTGGATCTCTGAAGAAATGACTACTTGTGTACCTAAAAATTATTTTCTTAAAAAATAAATAAAAAACTATCAAGCACCTATAGTTCAAATTTGACCTGCTTCCAGCTGAATCGGTCGAATTTTGTCTTTTTAAGGACACATCGATGGAAAGATTTTGACACATAACCATTTGGTTATTTGTACTTAAAATGTGGTATAATATTTTTAGAAAATCTTGTGGCATAAGTTTGCAACATATATTTGGTAGGTCCTTCGCAGAAAAACACCATTTTTGACATTCAAACAATTAAAAATGAATTTTTTGTTCAAAGAAAATGAAAACTTTCTTCGGCAACATTGTTCGTTCATTCCAAGATACACGTTCATTCCAAGATACAAGCTTGTGCATGATATGAGATCTTTCGAAGAAACTATGCCATGAAAGTGGCAATAACATTCGTCATTTGGGCTCAAAGCCACGAATCTTCGTACATGACAGCTCATTTATGTGAACACTTTTAAAAAGTACTTGTCGTATTTCAAGCTTGTTATTTTTTATGGAAATTAGGTCACATATAATGACACAATGCGAAGGTTTTCCATTTATTTTATTCTTTTTGAATTTCTTATGCCGATTTCAAAATACGGTCAAAACGGCTGTCACGACTGTTCAAAGCTATGAGTGGAATTTTGCACGGATTTCGTTGGATATCTACAGAAATGACTACTTGTGTACCTAAAAAATGATTTTCTTAAAAACTAAAGAGAAAACTATCAAGCACCTATAGTTCAAATTTGACCCGCTTCCAGCTGACTCGGCCAAATTTTGTCTTTTTAAGTACACATCGATGGAAAGATTTTGACACAACCATTTCGTTATTTTGCACATAAAAGGTTATCTAATAATTTTGAAAAATGATGTGGTCAAATTTTGTAACCATTTTCTAACAATTTGGTACGTTTTTCACATAAATAGGGGGAGTTTAAGTTTTTTTTGCTGTCATAAATATTCGTCCGAACTGGGCCGAAAGCCCAGCTTTATTAGGCCCGTTTGATAGCCCTGCCCTAACCCTAGATGGCGTCCCCTCCTCGGCGTCGACTACCAGCGCCAGGTTCAGGACCCTGCAGGCCTCGGCGGGAGATCCTCCTATCCTACCAGGCCGCCGCCGCTCCTCTCCGACAAGGCCGCCGCCGCTCCTCTCCGACAAGGCCGCCGAAGCTCCTCTCCGTCAAGGCCGCTGCCTCTCCTTTCTGACAAGGCCGCCGCCGGACCCCCTCATCTCCGATAGAAACCCCTCTGTTTCCACTCGTCCCCGACAACTGCTGCTTCACCCTCTCCGCACCAAGGTCCTGATCGATTTCTCTCGCTGTTTCCGATGGATTTACCTTATTGGTTTGTTCCATACTCTTGGAAGAGCAGTTGATTTTGTCTTTACTGGACATGTATGTATTGTTTTTAGTCTAAATGAATAGTTTTTTCTTTAGGTGTTATATGTCTTGTTGTACTTACACTTTTTGCTTGCTGTTGTGCTAATTCCCGAACTTGCCATCTATATCCTCCTGCGATTCTATAAGGATTGGTCAGTTAATGCTTCTGACATGGTTCGAAATTGTGATTTGTTGCTTGTCTTAACCTAGGGATGCCTGTTGTTATTTTAGTTCATGAGCTCTGTGCTGGAGCGTCATGTGGCTATCATACCTTTCTTCTAGGTCTATACAGATGCCTTCTGTCTTGCAACATAGCCCTTTTGTGTCATGTATCTGTTAGCTTTAGATGTTTCAAGTAAATAGATACCATGTTTGTATTACCTGCCAGTGTAGCCGTATCAATGCAAATACTACTTGTGTACTTATGGAGTAGTAAATAACATGTCATGTCATTCTCCAAGTCTGCACATAGCATTGTTATTTTAGGATTAGATTTCTCATCCGTCTTTGGAGATATACCTGCACTTGTGCCATGCATATTTAATTGAGATATACCTGTTACTTCTATAAATCTATTTATTGCATGTTTTCATGTAGCATTGCTTGTAGCAATACTAGATTCAACAAAAGCAGAGAAATTGTTTCTTCTTTTGATATCCTATTGATGCATTCTTCCAGTGATACTTTGTAATGGATTAAGTTTATTCTCATATTTTAGTGTCTATTTTCCTACTTGCCTCTCTTTGACATGTTGTTTGCTCCTTTTGGATATTCAGGCTATTTGCATTAGTCATGGGTGATGGCAACACTTTTCTCCCTCTCAAAGGATGACATCGAGATGCAGTTTGCGACTAACCATGTCGGTATGGCTACAAACTCACATAGTCGCATCTACTTGTTACTAGCTGATGCTGAACCATTTACATACCCTGATTTAGAGTGCTTCATCTGAACAGTGTAGTGTTGTCAATATTGTTTTTGTAGTTGCATTCCTTAGACAGTGAGGTTAGTGTTTAAATCTTCAGAGTTTGAATGTTTAATTTTGTTCTGTCTTAACTAAAGTTATAATGTTGTCTTAATATCTCAACCTTGTCTGCATGGCCCTTCTAAACCCAATCATAACCAATGATATTTGCTCCACATATCGCATACTTCTATTTGAAACTTCTGTTTGATGTAAATTTTGCTATCAGTTCTCAGTTTTGGTGCCTCTGGTTGATGCAGGTACACATGATTGTTGTTGAGGACATGGTCTCCTTTTTGGCATGCCCAAGTATGTGGTGCTGCTCGCCTACATATATGGTTACCGCTGAGCTACAGTTCAGGTGGGCACTCCAGCTCTATCTTGTGATTTCTTTCAGTGAAGCCTACATATGCTACTTGTTGTTCGATTTGCTCCATTATCTTTCCTGATGTGCTTTTACATATATGTTTGTTGTGATCTGCCTTAACCGTGCAAGTACTTGATATTCCATTCTATTCATGTAGGTGAAGGCAACTTCCAATGCCCAAGAGTATGTTGAAGATCATGTTGATGACTTCTTCCCATATTGAAGATCATGTTCCAAGGCATCCAAGAGTAGCTCACTTTTATACTGGTTGAGTGTTCTATATGTAGCGCAATGTTTGTGATAGTGTGGAATATTGTATGGTTATCTGGGTGAAGCTTAAAGTTCCTGTGTATGCAAGATTCGATCGTTATACTTGTTGTGATGTGAACGAGAGCGTTTGGAGTTTCTATGCTATGAATCTGTTCCGGCCAGATTATTGTAATAAACTGATTTTGCCTATTAATAAGCTATAATACAATTAGAACCTGACAATTGGGACCCACTGCCTTTTGAAAATATCTGACAATTGGGACCCATATGAAATCTGGATATGATAATAGGCTGTAAATTGAAATTAATTGGACTGCAAATAGGCTTGGCCTAGAAAATAAAAAGGCTGTAATATTGGCCTTGGCCCATCTAAATGACCAAAATTCATAGAAAAGAAAAAATAAATTGTCCGAATTGTTGGGCTCGGCCCATGTAAATCACCAAAGTGGTCCGGGCTGATTCTGATTTACGACCATTTCGTTTGGTCACAATTTTGCCACGTCAACTCTGCCACGTTGGATCTGACGTGGACTGTCCAGGTTGCCAGTTAGCAAACAGTTGGTCATAAAATCTATGACCTTTAGTTTTGGTCATAACCGTCTGTGACCAATTCCAAAAAAAGGTCACATACTGCCATTTGTGACGCTCATCTTTTGACCAATTGTTTTTCGTCACAAAAAAGATCATAAATGACAATTCATGACCATTTCTGTGACCAATATCGGGGGTCACAAGTTAGCATATTTCTTGTAATGTTCTCTTTATAGAAAAAAGAAAAACTTTGGCAAAGCTGAATCTTCTTTTTGAGTTGGCAAAACTGAACCCTTTTATGATAATAATTCTTTGAACCAGTGACCCCACTAGAAAAAGGTATTCCAACGACACAGTCGTATGAACGAGAGACACATTTTTTCGCAACTTCAGTCAGTCACACATAGCATAATAATGCACACTAGCCAGTGAAAAGTCATTTTGCACTACACGCTTCACTGATCTTTTAATTTTAAAAAAGAAATAAACTATATTTACAAGTTTTTTTTTCAAATCTGAAAAATTCCGAGTGTAGTCAATGATGCATAATACAAGCATACAAAATCACAATGCAATTTTTTTATATTATAGCTGCAAAAAAAATGGTAAAATCTTGTATATTTTGGAGATTTAAAAATATGTATACTCAGTTCCACCCATTTATCATTTTTATGTAGTTGAGACTATAAATTATTTCAAATTGGATTTTACGAATTTATGGGATACATCATTGATAGCATGTGCGATTTTTTCAGTTTTTTGAAAATTTATAGATATGATTTTCGTATTTAAAAAAAAATAAAGAGATCACTGGAACTCCAGACCAGAAAACTCCACTCGGTAGCTTGCTAGTAGTTGCTTGCGCCACTTCACCTGAGGAACGGAGCGAAGCAAAGATACAAGCTACTCAATGCCAAATCCTGATGAGTTACTTGAACTTTCTGCGCATAAACTCTGTTTACTCAGTCTTCAAGCTTACCAAAAATACTGCACTCCAAATGTATCAGCTAAGCTGCCATGGAAAACGACAACTCATTAATCAATCAACTAAACTAGCTCGTTGACTTTGCTGCTTGCCAAACCTTAATTAGCCGTCAATATTTGCCTGCACTAGCCCTATCTGACCTGACCTGACGGAGAAAAATGTGACCGCCGGTGAGCGATCATCCATTGTCGTCAGCAAGAGAAAGGAGACAGCGAGGCTGATGCCGCTGTAGTTTACTGCGGTGCGTGTGCGCGCACGCCGGAAGCCCGGAACACCGGCGGCGTGCAGGCATCATTGCCGTCCCAAAACGGTGCTGCATCTTCACAGTTGAGGGTTCTTAAAACAAAAAAGAAGCTCAGGGTTCACAATGGTATATTTAATAGCGGTCTCTGTCAGCATGTTTCCGCATTTTCAACTGATAGCGACCTCAAGTTCCCAATGTTCCATTGCTCTCGTCATTTTGTATAATCAACCAAAATTTATTTATCTGATAGTTGTATGCAGAGGCTTGTGACACAAGTTGGCTGCAGAGGTAAGCGGGCCGAGGAGAAACACCGGACTCTAAAGTCTGAATTCAGGTGAGCGCCAACCCCGCTCGAAACGAGGAGGCAGGGAAGCGGCTCACCAGTGCACGATACTGCTACACCATAGCGCCGATCGATCGGTGTCTCTGCCCGGTTTGGTTGCCAACCATAGTTTAGCTCAGCTATGGACTGCAAAAGCTGCCGATGCTTTTGCAAAAGCTGCGCCGATCTTAGTTTAGAGCAGTTTGTTCGTTTTTATTCTGGGTGTAAGCAAGCTATTTAAATTTGGACGAATAAATTGGGAGATCTCCGGTGAGTGCACCTAGTTATGCAGACTGGATGCTACAAGGGCAAATGTAAGGTACTCCCTCCGTTCTAAATTAGTTGTCTTTCATTTGTAGAAAAGTGGATGTATCTAGACATGTTACAAGTATATGTACATCCACTTTTGTACAAATGAAAGACAACTAATTTGAAACGGAAGGAGTACTAAGGTGGGTGATTGTTCTTGGACGTGCATTCAGAATAAGAAGTCACTCAGATGCAAAGACAAGAAGTGTGACACTGTACGTAAGGTGCTCGCGACTGTTTGATGGACGATCTTTGGTGTCTTGGCTCGTTGTCTTGGTATTGGTCGGTATGTGGCTTTGGTGTTGCCCTTTGCATTTTGTTGCGATATTTTCATCGAGGTTTTACGTTGTGTTGTTTAAGTGTTAGGGGTTGCAGTTGTTGTGTGTTTGAAGAGTTTGTCGGGCTATCTGTGTGCTGTTCTTACTTTGTGGGTAGTTCGGTTTGGTAGGGTGTATCAATTTTCGTACGGTTTTCCGTAAATCAACTAGACAATTCTCTTTTTCATAATTAATAGATTAGTACCAAGATTTGGGTGCCGTTTAAAAAAAATGCAGACTAGCGATCACGCATGCTAGAGGCGTCCAAGGGGATGAATCTGATATTCCCAGGTTGTTTTGACTTTTGACTTGCTAGGCATAGATCGTATGCCACACAAAGTAGTTTTTTATGTGCTATAATTATGCGCTATAATTGGTTTACTTATGTAGGTAAGACAAGCGATTGACATGTACGTGTAGTACTGATGAAAAGGACCACTAGCGTGCATGATCCAGCTTAATAATTGAGGGTTTCATATAAACATATGCTAATATAGTACTCCGTCAATAATTAGATGTTAGAATGGACAATTATGTACGTGTTGATAGATCTATATTCTTAGATTTTCTATTAGGAAAGTTATCATTTGTCCACTTGTTATTGTAAGCAGTACTAGGTAAAAGAACGGAAATCCATATTGGGTCTTAGGTGCAGATGCACCCACTTTTTAAAATTATTTTTCAAAATGTCAAAAAATTCCAAATAACAAATTTGGATATAAATCAAGACATTTTATGTTAGTACAAAAGGTTTCGAGAAGAAAAGACATTTTTTGCGGGCTGTGCAAAAAAGACAAATCCGGGTGCATCAAAGTGACTTGGTACGCGACATTTTTTTTGTCTTTTTGCACAGGACACAAAAAATATCTTTTCTTGCCGAAACTTTTTGTGCTAACATTAAATGTCATGATGTACACCCAAAATTTTATTTAATTTTTTTTGACATTTAAAAAAATTCATGAAAATGTTTTACATAATGGGTGCATCTAGACCTATGACCCGAAACGCCGTGTATGTAAAAGAACCCATCCATAACTTCCAAAGAAGGAGAAAAACATACGACTCCCAACCCCTATGAACCGGTATAAAATTGGAAAAGTTGCTCTAACACAAGGATAGCATTAGATAGATTTGCACCATACCACTGTTATCACAATACAGGTAATTGTTACTAGTGGGGTGCCACGCCCGCAACACTGTATTACCGGCATTAGTGATGTGCCACTTCTGAACAGCCATATCTACACCACTAATATATGGTGGCCTGCATGGTGGCCTGCAACATTGTATACACACCACTATTTTGAAAGATTTTTCGAATAAAAATTAATAATTAATATATTTCAGACTTCATGGAGTGACTATATGAAAATCAATATGGAATGATCAACGACAAAATAATAATATTTCACAATACATCGAACAAATAATAAGTTTGATTACATGAAACGAGAGAGAGAGAGAGCATTTTGTCGCACCGTCGGTCAATCAGTCTTTTAATGTTTGTGAACTGTTGGTAAATCAGTAAATCACATACCATAGTCATAAACAATACTACTAAGTTTTCTTTTTTTGCGAAACACAGTACAACGCGCTCATATACACGCGCATACACTCACCCCTATGAACACACGCACGCACACCCTACCCCTATGAGCAGCTCCGAGAGACTGAGTCGGTGGGTCGAGTCTTGAGATTGACGAAGTCAGCACATACGCCTCGCTGTCGACGGGAACGTCGCCTTCCACTGAAGAATATTCCGCCTTAAATGAGAAACATCAGCGTCAAACCTGGGGTTTGAACTCTGGTGGGCTGGGGTACAACCACCCACCTAACAATCTTGCCACAGGCAAGTTCTCTCAATACTACTAAGTTACAATCAGACAAACGGTGCAAAGTGAAGAAACACCACCAAATCGTCAGGAAAGTCATTTTGGCTCCCGAAATCCAATGCTCCCTCTAGGTGATTTTTTTCTTTTCAAAAACCATATTTATAAGTTTAAAAATCTACAATTTTGTTTGCATGTTGTCAATGATTTATCCAATAAACGTGGAAAATCTTGATTATAAATACTTTATATTATAATCTAAACAAAAATGAAAAAAATCTTGTATATGATGGAGATTTGAAAGTATGTACAATTAAATCCATACATTTGTCATTTTTCGGTAGCTCGGAATATAAAATATTTCAAGTCGATATTTTGCACGTTCGTGGGATACATCATTGATAACATGTATGATTTTTCAGTTTTTTTTAAACATGGAAATTTGTTTTTTTGTAAGTAAATAGATCACTGGAAATTTGGGAGCCAAAAATGTCTACTCCAAATCGTCGGGCTACTTAGTTATCTGAAACTTAGAGCATCTCCAGTCGGGGCGCCCAAACGGCCGCCCAAAACCGTTTGGGGGTGCCGGACACAAAATCGCGCCCACTCGCGGCGCCCAAACGCGAATTCGGTCCGGCGCGGCCCAGTTTTGTGTCCGGCACGCCCACGCCCTCAACTTGGGGAGGCTTGGGGCGGCCCCGGACGGAAGGAAACGCGACGCCACGTCGGCTCCCGACGCGTGGGCCATGCCTGGCAGCGAGACAAGAGGCTGCATTAATGCCGAGCGGCGTCTCGGTTTCCCAGCCGGGCGCAGCGATGCGTCGCTTCGCTTTGCGGCGAGGAAGCGTCTGCGCCACGGCGGCGTCAATGCAGGCGAGCCGTTAATGGCGTGGCAGGCGAGCCGTTGGACGGCCGGAGTTAAGGCGACCTCATCCGTTCGCCTCCCCGGCCGCTATATAGAGCGGGTTCCACGCCGTCTCCACCATCTCACACAGCCATCTACATCCCACACCTAGCCATGGCCTCTCCCCGGCGCGCCACGGAGGAAGAGAGACGAGCGCAGACGGAGGCCCGTCGTCGCCGCCGTGACAGCCAGGCTTGGCAGAGCGCCATGGCTCGCCGCGGCTGGCCATCACAGGAGGCAGGCTCGTCGGCCGTCAACGCTCCGCCACCTCCTCCACCGCCTCCTACGCCATCGACGAACCAACTCACGGAAGCCGAGGCGCGCGAGCTCATCCGCACTAACATGCCGGTGTCGGCGAACTGCGTCCTCCCCGAGGGATGGGCCACGAACCCAGTGCACGTCCCCGTTGCACCCATGCTGGTCGGCCAGGCGCGGCTCGACTACGTCGCCGGAGCTGCACGACGACTCCAGGTTCGAGCCGAACTCGGCGTACTGGGACAAGCAGGTCGAGCTCGAGCACGCCTACCGCCTCCACTCCTTCTTCGCCCCCGAGCCGCCTGCGGACTGGCTCGAAGATTCCGACGACGACGGCCTCACCAACACCACCGATGAGGACTTCGCAGCGGGCATGGAACGGGAGAGGGTTCGCTACGAGGCGGTGGAGCAGGCTCGTCGCGCAAGATCGGAACGAGGCCGCGTGCAACCTCCTCCGCCGCAACCTCAACAAGAGGCGGAGGAGGTCGATGGTGATGATGACGGCTTAGGGGACTGGCCGCCGACGCCGGACTGGGATCCCGGCCACATGCAGCTTGCCATCGAGGCCGACATAGCCTCTGCCGCCGCCACCGCCTCCGTCTCCACCACCTCCAGCTCCGCCGCCACCACCTCCACCACCGGCTACCTCTGCTGCCTCTGCTCGGACTGCCGCCGGGGTCCTGTGCTCGCCGCCGCAAGGGCCGGCGCCTGCCCCAACTGCGGGTGCCCGGCGTGCCACCCTACTTACTAGATCTAGTATATGTCTAGATTTAAATTTAAATGAATTATGTTAGTTCGAATGAAATTTCAATGAAATATATGCATTTTCGTATCAAAATTTCATATATGAATAATGTTTAGGCGTCGCGAGGGCGCCCAAATGGGCAAGGCAGTCCGGACGGCGCCCAAAGGGCCCGTCCAGACGGCCTTTGGGCGCCCATTTGGGCGCCGCGAGTGGAGATGCTCTTACGCTCAGAGATTGAGAGACACCGTAACTGCAAACAAAGCATGCTTATCCAGACCATCTGTCACTAATAAGCTACCATGGAAAACAACACCTCATTAATTAGTCAACTAAACAAAGTGCTACCACTACAAAAGGGGAGACATTGGTCTGAAGCTTCCCGGCCGGAGTGGATGGGCAGAAAGCAAGAGAAAGAAAGCGCAAGGGACACGGCAAGATTCCTTGGACAACTGTATCTCAGTGTCAGTCGATGTGAGCTCGATTCCACTTTGCTGCTCACCAAACACGAATTAGCGGCTCCTAATAGCAGCATTAACACAATCACTATCACTGGGACTGCTCGTACACGTGGCCTGACGGAGGAAAACGTCGCCGGGAAACCTTGTCATCAAGAGAAAGGAGACAGCGAGGCTGATGTCGCTGTAGTTTAGTGCGGCGCACGCCGGAGGCCGGAGACAGGCGCCGTGCAGGCACCATTGCCGTCCCAAAAGGTGGCGGCATCTTCAGAGAGTTCAGACTTCGCACTAGTAACTAGCAGTCGCTGTCTCACTGTTTGCATATTTCGACATTTTCAGCTGATCTCCCGCGTGCAGCGAAATCTACTTCCACTATTCCACCGGTGCTCAAATCTTGATTTTATTTCTTTGATTATCCTGATAGTTGGTTTGCAGAGGTTTGCGACAGAAATTGGCTGCGTAGAGGTAGCCGATCAAGGAGAAACATGGGACTCGCTGAACTGAAGTGGGCGCCAACCCCACTCGAAACGAGGAGGGCGGCGGTGAAGTGAAGCTACTAGCCTCAGCAGCAGCAACCCTGACAGCAATGATGCATGTCTCATCCATTCACTTCCATCTACCATTCCAATGTCCCCCCACGTTTCCTACCCAAAAAGATCACCAGCAGTGCTCTGCCCGGTTTGGTTGCCAACTGTTTGCCAATCTCAGTCTAGCTCGGCTATATGGACTGCAAAAGCTGCCGATGCTTTTGCAAAAGTATACGCGCATATTTTTCAATTATTATTCAGCGTGTAAGCCAGCTACTTAAATTTGGACGAATAGATTTGGAGATCTGGCCGTGAGTGCAAGTAATTATGTAGGTTGGCGATCATGCATGCTAAAGAGGTCCAGCCGTCCAGGGGGATGAATGTGACATTCCCTGATTGTTTCGACTTGTTAGGCTCTGATAGATTTTATGCCACACAAAGTAGTTCACTTATGTGCTACAATTATGCGCTACAATTAGATTACTTATGTAGGTAAGACAAGCGATCGACACGAGTGATGAAAAAGACCACTAGCATGCATGATCATCCCCACTTAATAATTGAGTCGAGGGTTCATGTATATATAATCACATACTAATATAGTAATATGGACATCAATTAGGAGTTAGAGTGAACAATTATGATCATCCTGGATTTTGTACAAGGAAAAAGATGTCATTTGGCCGCTTGTTATTGTAAGCACTACCAGATATAAAACCCGGACATTTTTAGGCAAGCAAGGACGATCAATTGAAAAGCTAACCAGCAACTAGACTAGATTAGGGATGCAAATGCAACGCAAGTGATCTCTCTTTGTTCCATGGCAATTTGAGTAGGGGGAACTTGTAGGACCCGCGGGAGCAGCACCCAATAAAGCCACTCATGAGCGTCCCCGAACTGTCTGATTTTTTGTTGACTTTTTCTTAGTACTAGCACCACTATGCATTTTTTGTGTAGTACGAAAATCATTTCCTCCAGAGCGATTTATTCGCGTGTAAACTAATAACCAGAAAGATTTCAAATTGGGGGAGTCCGTGCCATGATTACTGTCGCGGCTGCTGATGCATCAGCCACGCGCGGTGAGGTTACCCTTTGCTCGGTGGCGGCACAAGGCGACGGTGTGATGCGCTCCGGTTCTTGTCTGCGTGAGTGAGTTGAGTGTTGAGTGTAGGGGCCGGGCAGATCAATCATGGCGACAGTGATGTAAGTAGCACGTACGACGGTAGGAGGGTGTGTAGTCTAGTAGCGGAAGCTAGGTGCAAATCTATGGATTTTGGTCCCTGGTGATCCAAGTGACCACCATGGCTCATAAATCATAATAATCCCTTAACCATTTAGTTGGTGATTCTCGTTCACAATTGCTATTTGTCCAACCACAAGCAATTAGGGTAACGGCTCATGCTAAACATGATTGTCAACTTCCCTCTTTGATGCAAAACCCGCGGCATAAACATACCGAGAAGTACACCAGATGAAATAGGTGTGAGAACCTAGCCAAACAAAGAGAGTGCATCAGTACAAGACACCAAATGACGACTATGAGTTAAGGGCCCGTTCCGATGCTCAAATCTGGCTTATGATCTAAAATCACACTTGATAGTCGAAATCAAAGGGCCGGGAATGTTCCGCTCCATTGTCAAGTTTTGGAGGTGAGTGCCTTTTGGGGCTGGAGGGGATTGTGCCCCATTCTGACCCAACTTCCGCGCCACCTCGTCAATTCCACGCTAGACCCGAGCTAGGTCGCTAGCGACGACAAGGCGGACATAATGTGGCACATGCAGACAGAGGCATCAGAGGGAGACTGAGGTGACACGAAAGTCGTCAAGCATGCAAATCCTTGCGAGGGAGAGCTTGATGCCCTTTGAATTGTTCTTACCATTTTTCTCACTGGAGATTGGCATTCTCGTCATGATTTGAAGTCCACGTCCGTCTACACGCGAAGCATTGTTTTTTCAACGCCACAACCGTGATCTCCGCTGTGCAAATAAAGATCCGAGTGGCGGACCTAGAATAAATATGACCATGTGTTCTCTTTGTAATTCATTTACACTGTGTTTGGATGTGTGAAACTTTTCTGGAAATGGAATTGGACTAGCAATTCCATTTCCCAGATGGAAAGGAAATGGGCTCAAATTCCAAATCCGTTGTTTGGTTGTGTATGTAATTAGTTGCTGGAATCAGACGGTGTGCATCCCCGCCGCGGAGCGCCTCCGGCCGCCGCTGCCGTGCGCATCCCCGCCGCTGCCGTAGGGAGAGAGGAGGGAGGGGCTCGGGGGAGGCGCTGTGGAGGCATCCCGCCGCCGTAGCCATGGAGGGAAGGCAGGGGGGAGAGAGGAGGGAGGGGCTCGGGGGATTTACCTCGGCCGCCGCCGCGAGCTCGAGCTCTAGCTCCGTCCGCCGCCGCAGCCGTACCATCCCGCCGCTGCCGTACCCAGCCCCCCCCGATCTAGGGTTCTGGGAAGTGCGACGGGGGGAGACCGGCATGGCTTGGAAAGAACCGGGGAGGGAGAGAGTCGAGGCTGGCTGAGGTGCTGGGGATTTACCTCGGCCGCCGCCGTGAGCCACGAGCTCGAGCTCCAGCTCCGTCCGGCCGAGCGTGAGGTCGAGAGGAGAGGATGAGGTCGCGAGCGAGGAGACTTTCCATGCGTTTCCGAGGTCGCGGGGTCGGAAAGATTTGCGGGAGCGAACAGGCACGGGGTTTCCGGGAGGAATTGGTCGCGGTTTCCAGCCTCCAATTCCTACGCCACTCCAAACGGCGGAATCAGCCCAAACATTCCAGATTTCCAATTCCGAGGCCATGTTTCTCACATCCAAACACAGTGTTAAGGTTTTCACTTTATGTACGGGGGGTGTCGCACACTATGTATATAAAGGCAAAATTTTAAACACCCGGTATCCTATGTATCATGCAGAGTGTACCTAGCTACATCCTAGATGACTCCACAAAGATGAGGCATTTGGCTCGGCTCTACTGACGGAGTCCAAGGAGCCGACGAGTTGCCTTTGTTGCTGAACATGCCCTAAGGCGAAAACCTAACCCACCTCGATAGGACACAAATCAGTTCCTCGCTAAATTTCAAACATTGTGTGCAAGCATATACGTATCAAATTTAGCATACCAAGGACGACAAACTATCATTTCCATTCCATAGCCCAGACACGATCATCAGACTAGTGAAAAAATCAATTCCAACAGGTGGTCAAAGGTCAAAGACATGTGACCCCCTCCATCATTACACTCACCGGCAGGTGACCCAAACCGCCACCCCACCTCCCCATGCACCCTGTCCACCAATACTCTCCCACTGAATTCGGGCCCCACACCCGATCTCACCACGTAGACCAGGCCCACCACGCCACGCCCTACACGACTGGCGCTTAATCTCACTCTTCCTTAATTAACCCCCAGAATTAGCGAAATTAAACTAAAAAAAGCACACCGTTATTTTTCCTTTTTTTCTCTTTACAACCCTCTCCCTCTCTGTCCCCTGTCGCCGACCCATTCGATTCCTCTGCCCCCACCGCCATTTCGCCGATTCCGGCCGCCGCCTAGGGTTTCTCGCCCAGCTTCACCGGCCGTGTCCGATAGTGCGTCCCTCTCTTTGGTCGGCGTGCGGAAAGAGGAGGAGGAGCGGGCGGTCTATCGTCTGTTGCAACGAGGTGGAGGAGGCGGCCGGGTGGTCGCGGAGTGAGTGGGTCCCCGGCGAGTGAGGTTTCGAGGCCTGTGGTAGCAGGGGTTGATGAGGAGGAGGTAGGAGGTGGAGCGGTGTTGCGGTGCTGAAGTGGCGGCGGCGGCGCGGAGGCGTAGGGAGCAGACATGTATTTCACCAGGCTCGATGACTCGCCCATGTTCAGGAAGCAGGTGAGCCAAGTACCAACTCGTTGGATCTCGATTCATGGCGATAGGGAATCCCGCCTCGTGGTAGGGACTCTTGATGGGGGTTACTGGGGGGCGACAAGCTTGCAGCTTCGGGTGTAATGCCTGACAAAAGGATTGGGCTCCCGGCGATTGGCTGGATCCGTCCTTGTGTTGGATCCGTCCTTGTGTTGGGGCCGTGCCGGTGGGAATGTGTGGAGGAACTCTGATCCCTCTCGGTGTGGTTTTGCGTAAAAGCATTTGAAATCGAGATTTGAAATTGAGCACCTCTGCCTTGCTCTGTGCCTGTGGTAGGGCGGCTATGCAGGATTGATCTGTTTTTGGGTGTTTGATTGGTCTAACTGTTGTACTTAGTTCCATTAGTTTGTTCTGCTATAAACATGTGGGTAAAGGTTCCGCTTGAGTTCCTGACAACAATCGTATATTTTGGGTTCTTAGATGTTAACTTTTCTGTAGTCATGCTTGTGTTTGGTAGGCCAATGTTTGTTTTGATGCGATGAGATAGCAATTCTTTGCTTGTTTATCCATACATCTGGTTCGTATTGCTGGTATAGGTCCTGTTTGTAATGCAGGAATTTGACAGTAAATCGTCAATTCAGCCTTCCAAACTGGGCCAGGCATTTCTAAAACTATTGGGTTCTTGTCGGCTGTGGATTGGTTGGTGTGGAGTTGTTGCTATTCGTCGAGGAACTCTACTAGCTAATTTTATGTAATGTCGTGAGGAACAAATTAATAACCGTAGACAATTCAGTAAATGGAGGTGTATTTGATATGATCCATGTGCTTTTGTTACATCTTTTTCATTTTGTATGCTCGGCTAAGTACTAATTTGCCGTTCAGTTAGTTTTTTTAATTGCTGTTCCTAAATAAGCCTTTTGGGGTTTATGAACTGTGTTGAAATTGTTCTTCTTTCAATAAACAGATGCAATCTATTGAAGAAGGTGCTGAATTGTTGAGAGAGAGATGCTTAAAGTTTCACAAAGGTTGCCGCAAATACACGTAAGTGACCATTGGTATCTCATTTAAGCCGTATTTTTATTTATCAACCCAATTCCATTCAGGAGTACGGCTGTTGTTCTCTAAGACCTATTATCCTCCCTAATTTATGCCTGGCTGCTGCTATCTAGTGTTGAAAACACATACATTTGCCCTTTTATTTCAGTGAAGGGCTAGGGAAGCATATGATGGAGATATTGCGTTCGCAAGTTCACTGGAAGCATTTGGAGGCGGTCACAATGATCCAATCAGTGTTGCGTTTGGAGGTTAGAAACATAGTTCTTATTCGAGCACAACAATTTTAATTATTTTCTAGTTACATTCAATTCTGTTTACTGATTTGAGCATTCCTTCCGTTTTCATGCTTGTGCAGTTCTCATTTAGCTGTCGTTTTAGACAGGATTTGTGATACCAAGATGAGTTTATTACAGTTGCTTATTACCATTTTACCCATAATAATTAAGGTTAAAACCTCTAATCCGGTTTGCAGGTAGTCAACTATATATATAAACTTAAGAATAGATGCAGGGTTTGAGTTCTACATCTCGAATATTAGCTAGTGTATTTTTTTTTTTGCTTTTGTCTTGCTGCAACTTCAGTTACATAGCGCCAATTTTTTTAAATCTTTTATATTATCTGTTAGCTGTCGCATTTCTTACTAGGTGGCGTCAGATTTGTCTACTTTTTGGTTGCTGTACCCATACTGCCATATATATATGCTAGAGTTATAGGAGTAGGTCACCAATGGTACTAATACTACTGTCTAGTAAAACACTAGTACTAGTACGCCAATGGTCAAGAAGACATCTGCACAACTTCTCTAGAGCTGACTTCGAGAACAGAGGGGTTCACTGCAAATAAGGATGCATGCAAGTGCAAAAGTCTGTTAATTGTAGAGTAAAACTTGACACGCTGACACCTGAAATCCTCAGATTATAACTTTATATGGTTCACAGCTAAATGAGAATCAAAGGGAGTAATTTTCTTGTGTCAACAAATATTACAAGACATCATAACGTTCATTAGTTTCATTGGCAATGTTGTGCTTTTCGTATAAGTTTCCAAATTGGTCTGTTTTCTTCTAAATTATGGCATATACCTCTTTATCAGGGCCAGTTATGACCAAATTTACAATTGCCTTGAGAGAAATTGGAACATACAAGGAAGTTTTGCGCTCCCAGGTAGACATCCAATATGCATTTACTGCGCATATGTCCTTTAATTTAACTTCAGCTTTAGGTGGTATAACTTCTGGCATATTGTTATGGTAGGTTGAGAATATGCTAAATGACAAGTTGCTGCAGTTTGTGGACATTGATTTGCATGATGTGAAGGTACTGACATGATTTTCTGACATCTAATATATAAATTCCACATTGGTTTTGTACCTGTTATTAAATTTGATAACATTTGTTCAGGATGCCCGAAAGCGTTTTGACAAGGCTAGCCTTCTGTATGACCAGGTAATACTATTTTTAGGTCATTTCAAAGTTACAATTTTGAACATTTCTTCAAGGTGATTCTTAAGCTCATAGGGATCCAATCTTCGGGCTGCAATAACTAATGTTTTAGTTTCTTAAGAAAAAAATGATGAGTTCTATGTTCTCCCATTTTCCTTTGGTCCTTATTGACGTTGTTCCGTTAACCTGCCAATAAGATAGCCTACTTTCACTGTAACCAGAAAGACTATGTTTGCCATTTTGATGACAAAGTGATTCATTCTAGCTAGTAAACTAATCTAGGACAAGCAGATTCTGCAGTTTGTTGTGGGGATAATTTTACTGCACTGTAGCGCCAATATGTTAGATTTGTTTCGTTTCTACGGTTGTTCAGCATGCCTAACATTTCCAGTCCAGCAGTTGATGACGCATTTTCAACAAAAGTTGAGTTTATTCTTAAAAAGGGTCTTCACTTACTGTTTATCTTCTCACACAGGCTCGTGATAGGTATTTATCCTTAAAAAAGGGCACAAGGACAGACGTTGCAACTGCAGTTGAGGATGTAAGTTCCTTCATTTATTTGACCTTATCAAACTTCTGTTAGAAGCTATGGTCACTTCCTGTCTCTTACAAACTTGCTGTGACGTTACCAGGAGCTCCACAGCGCCAGATCTTCATTTGAGCAAGCTCGTTTCAATCTGGTAGGAGCAATGCTTCCTATATCACTATTAACTATTCTGATTTCTGTATTTGTATATTTGACATGCCTTTTGTTTGTCTAATCTACTATGTTAATTTACAGGTGACTGCACTTTCAAATATTGAAGCAAAGAAAAGGTTCGAGTTTTTGGAAGCTGTTAGTGGGACGATGGATGCACATCTTCGTTATTTCAAACAAGTACTGGCTTGTCATTATTTGCATTTTACATATCCTGATTATGCACAAATGTGATTCAAGCTTCCTCGGTTGCTTTTTCTTCAGGGATATGAATTACTCCATCAGATGGAACCATATATCAATCAAGTAACTCTTTAACCATGACTTCTATTTTCATTTTTCTGTAGTGCTACATCTGAATGTTTCATACAAGTTGCTTATGTAGTTGAAGTAATATATATGTGCTGGTTAATGAATATGCAACATTTTCGGCCGCTGATGCGTCATTGATTATCCTTGCATGTCATATGCACGTTCACCTTCAAGAAATTGACCTCTTAAGACCTTTGACCTCTGCAGTTAGGGGTTAGATGGCCCTGTTCCAGTTGTTTCATTACTACATTATTTGTCATTGGTGCCAATTGTGCTCAATTTTTTTTGTTGTTTTATGATTTTATGAAGTAGAATGCATCATTTTGGTTACTGAATCCACCAAATATTCATGTAGCTTCCTGTGCCTGCCAGTGTTTTCAAGATAACAAATGTTTGTTTAACACACTATGGATTCTCCCTTTGCAGGTTCTTGCTTATGCACAGCAATCAAGAGAAAGGTCTAACTATGAGCAAGCTGCTCTTGTAGAAAGGATGCAAGAGTTCAAAAGGCAAATTGATCGAGAAAGTCGGTGGTCACCAAATGGCATGACGGATTCCCCTAATGGTGATGGAATACAAGCAATTGGTAGAAGTTCACATAAGATGATTGATGCAGTCATGCAGTCAGCTTCAAAGGGCAAGGTAGCAGCACATTCTTGTTGACTTGAAAGTTTTCGTTCATGCATGCAGTTAGGTGTACATTTCGACCAATAAATGTGTGTTATATTAAAAATTGTCTACATAATATCAGGTTCAGACCATTCGGCAAGGCTATCTCTCGAAGCGATCTTCAAATTTGAGAGGTGACTGGAAAAGGAGGTTCTTTGTCCTTGATAATCGAGGAATGTTATACTATTATCGCAAGCAGAATAGTCGACCATCTGTAGGTCCTCCGTAACACCTATCAAATACTCAAATTTGCATGACATTACTCACATGCTTAGAGTGTACATTTCGCATCATTCCATCATCTTTCCCTGTTTATAATTTTGTAGAGTGGTTATTCTAACCAACGGAGCAGCACCCCCACCGAGCATGGCTCCGGGTTGCTCAGCAGATGGTTCTCTTCTCATTATCATGGTGGTGTACATGATGAGAAGTCTGTTGCACGACATACAGTAAACCTGCTAACATCAACCATCAAAGTTGACGCAGACCAATCAGATCTAAGGTTCTGCTTCAGAATAATTTCTCCCACAAAAAACTACACATTGCAGGTATGCAGCTTAACCAGAAACCTGTTGTCTGTATTTTCCATCAGGCATAGAATGATGTGATATGACACCCCAAATAAAGAATGGCACCATACCAAGTTTTCAATAGATGCCAACTCGTTTGCTGTCGAGTGAGCAGTGACATATATATATATCTCTTCTTGGGCAGGCAGAGAGTGCAATGGATCAGATGGATTGGATTGAAAAGATCACTGGTGTAATTGCTTCTTTGTTAAGCTCCCAATCCCCTGAGCGGGTTAGTGTTTAATGACTTTGTGTAATTATTTATATGTCCAGATTTGATTTTCTTAACACTAATATTTTGTTCCAGCGTCTACTGCTGAGCCCTAAGGGCAGTGGCCATCATCGAACAAACAGTGAAAGTAGTTCTTTCAGTAGCTCAACAGAACTTGAGCATTCCATAAGTGAAGACTGTATGATGGAAAAGAACTCGGGAAGTGGGTATTTTGAGCACTCTTCTAGAGTCACACAGCATCACCGAACCAGCATGAGACCTGATAAGCCAATTGAATTGCTTAGAAAGGTGGCGGGTAATGATATTTGTGCTGATTGTGGTGCTGCAGAGCCTGATTGGGCATCCCTTAACCTCGGAGTTCTTCTTTGCATAGAATGTTCTGGTGTACACAGAAATCTTGGTGTGCATATATCTAAGGTAAGCAAGCAATACTCTTGAAAGTTTACATGGCAAAATGACCATCATAAAAATGCAGTGTATATATATTGCTTGTTTTGTATTCAGTTATTTAAAGGGAAGACTCTAGAAAAATACTTGTGTAGATGTGCATGATCCCATTTGTTTATGCAAACGAGAAACGAAGTTGCAATACCTGCATCTTTAATAGGAACATCGAATTAGATGCATTGGTGACTTGATGTCTATTTCGTGCACACTTTTTTTAAATAGTTTGATTCATTTGGACAACTTACGCCACCCGTTTTGATTTATATTCACTATTTTGCGATTCGCATGCTGAACCTTTTACCTAAATAGTACCTTGTATTGGCAGGTAAGGTCTCTGACACTTGATGTCAGGTGTGGGAGCCATCCGTAATCAATCTCTTCCAGTCTTTAGGCAACACATTTGCCAATACTATCTGGGAAGAAATGTTACCTTCGTCAGGCACTTTGATCATGGTGGCACTTCGAGGTAAATTGATACTGTTTGTAACTATACAAATTTGTAGAATCACTTTTGTATTAATGTATTATCATTCTGTTAACTTGCAGGACCGATGGAATTGAAAACACATCAGGTAGCTTGGCTGTCAGCAAGCCTAAACACTCGGATCCTATTGCTCTGAAGGAGAAATTTATTCATGCCAAGGTACTTATAGTTCACCTACTCTTTCAGTGTATTCTACTTTCTCAGCGAACAATTAGCAATCACCTATCGCAGAATGCATTTTTATGAATCACGTATGAGTTAGTGGTATAGAAAACATTCATTGAGTATAAGTGATCTAAGGAAATGCCCATAAAACTAGTGCTTCGTTGGGCACAATTGTTACTTGTTATTGCCGCAACCAATTGAACTCCTTGGAAAGTACACATTGGTTTGCAGAATGCATAATAGTTCTATACAAAGTAGAGGGGCTAGGACATCTGCAACGGGCCACCTCACCTGTATGTAAAAGGCTGTCATTTTATACTTTTTGTGAGGTGGAGGTAGGGAAATAGAGGGGAGAAAACTGTTTTTTGGCATGATATACAACCTCGAAAACAAATCAAGAACATCAGATACAGCAAAAATTCACACTTGGGAAAGATGTTATTTAAGGTCACGTGGTCCAAGGGGAATTGGGTTTTGGCAGTGAGAAGGTAGAGAACATGGCAGGTGGACCACGTGACTTGGTGAGATTTAAGTCATACTACAGTGGTATGAATTTGTGCCATGATAAAATTGTTTAGATTACTGTATCTTAGTACTATTCATTGTTGATGTGAAATATTCGATAACTTTAGACCAGCTTATTATAGATGGCCGAAGAGATAAATTTTAATTTGGCCGAAAATAATTTCATTTGCAACGTGCTGTCATGGTTAGTTCCTGATGATTATTTATTCAACCTTCCAGTATGCAGAAAAGGATTTTGTACGAAAGCATAACATGGATGATACTCAGCTAGCACAGCAGATGTGGGACTATGTAAGTTCAAACAACAAGATGGGGGTGTACAGTCTGATAGTGGGATCAAACGCCGATGTGAACTTAACTTACGGTCAGACGTCATTCAGTTCGGCTTTGACTCTCGGAAAAGCGCTTCTTTTACAAGAGCAGACAGCTTCTCCATCAAATGGTAGTTCTAGATGTTTTGACCGCAGCGGGCTGGAGAAGATTTCTCCAAGGGGTTCTCTTTCTCCTGCGAGCACAAGTGCGCGTGCAGACGAAATAGATGGCTGTGTTGAGGGATTATCGCTGCTCCATCTAGCGTGCCGTGTTGCTGATATAGGCATGGTTGAACTGCTCTTGCAGTATGGCGCCAGCGTAAATTCTACAGATTCTAGAGGTCGAACACCGCTCCATCACAGCATTCTGAAAGAAAGACGCGTGTTTGCCAAGCTGCTCCTTTCCAGGTATACAACAAGTGCTTATATTGTAGGATTGTATTTTGCTGTATGCTGTACTTCTCTGACTTACGTGTGGAGGCCTCTAAGTTGGTTGATTCTCTATGCAGGGGTGCCGATTCGCAGGCCACGGACCGTGAAGGCAGAACAGCGTTGCAGTATGCCATCGACAGCGGAACTATTGACGACGAAGAGATTCTTGTTTTGTTAGAAGACCCAGGTAGATAAATCCAGTAGCTAGCCTAGCCAGACCTCTGGTTCAGCAGTAAGGCTTGCGCTCTGATGCGCCTTCTGCTGCCGTTCGACGGGCACAGCTCCAAGCTCGCCTCGCCAATCGACGATCCTCCCAGCTTGTGTCACGAGAAACAGTATTTATAGCTAGTGTGTGAGAGCCAGGAGCCCCCCTCCTTGGCTCTGACCCCGTTTTTAGTGTGCGATGATACCACCTTATGTATTGCGGTTGCCGTGTTGTTTGCGATGATAGATTACAGTGCTGTGAGTTGTACATTGCGTTGGTTGGCCCCGGGCCCTGGTTCCGATGACAGACCGATGATGTGTACATAGTGATACCATGAATGTGATTTATTATGGTTTGGCCTTGGGTGAGAAATGAAACATGCTGTTGCTGATGTCTGTCCCAAACCCAGCAACAGGTGCAAGATTTGATCTTATTTCAGAGACCCAAAAACCTCTACAAGAACCTGAATGCATGGAGCTCACTCACGACACTGCTTCCGACGATGGCCTTTTGCGCCGATGTTTCTATTGCGGAGCAGTGGGTGAAGGATGCTGCGCCGCTGACACATCCAATCATGCTTTTCTACCAAGGCCCTCAGGCTTTCCCGCACCGTGCGTAACATTGCGGCGACAGGGTTCCAGATCGAGGGGATGCTGTCCAAGCTACATGCCCTAACATTGCACTCTGCAGCTGCGGGCTGCCCCTGTTCATGGCTACAGCGCTCGGACTAGCGCTTTGGCCGGACGATCGACGACGACGACGACAACGAGGCCGGCCCATGAAAGGTCACGCATCAGCCAACAGAAGAGGCGAGAGGGCGTCTCAACGTCAATGCATGCATGTCATGCCGGGTCGTCTTACGTACTGCCAAGGGACCAAAAATAATTGCTCAGCTGCTACAATCTGTTGGACCTGGCGCCACCGTACGTGGCGTTTGTGACCATCTGGGTCTTCAAAGTTCCACACTAGCCACTTTCCCCGGCCAGTTCCTCCCCTCTCCTCGTGTCCCCGCAGATCCTCGGCATTGCCCCAACAACGTTGCACCACGCGGTCGCCACATCTTCTACTGCCGTCTCCATCTGCGACTTGCCTGCCTTGTTTCCCCAGTTGGTGATCCATCACCTTCTTCTACCACATCTCCTTCTAAGGTCCTGTTTGTTTCTAGAGTTTTTGTGGGGATTGGTGGGGATAATACTCTAGTGGATTGGGTGAAACCCCAAACTTCAAAACATCGTTTGTTTCTAGTGTATTGGACAGGTTTTATCCCCACCTTTCCCCACAAATCTCCAAACTCTAGTTCATTTTTTCTCAATCCCCTAGGGGATTCAATACACTACCCCTCCCTAGTGGATTGATCCCCAATCCCCTAGTGGATTGGGTGAAGTTTGGGGTTTCACCCAATCCACTAGAGGATTATCCCCACCAATCCCCACAAAAACTCTAGAAACAAACAGGGCCTAAACCTATAACCGCTCAATATCGAGACCCCGGGAAATTTGAACCTCCATGGTGGATGCGGCTGAAATCCGTGCCGCTAGAAGGAAGATCATAGCCCTGCTGAGGACGATGGGCGGATTGACCTCACCAAGAATAAAGCTATTTTTTTTTTTGCTCTGTAACCTTTTGCCCAATTTTAAGCTTGGTCTCTTAACCCCAACATCAGAAATTCTTTGTCTCTCAAGTGTAAAAACTGCATAGATTTGGTGCTTCCCCCCATTGAATGTTGTCTTAACGATGATTTCGTGACTATTTTGCACAAGTGGAATGCCAACCAACGAGAATTGCGGGGAAGTAATTTGGACTCATCTCATTTGAAGAAAAAACGGGGAAACATATAAATTTTCAGAAACAAGTACTCCCGCTGATCCGTTTAGAGTGTCGGGGGATACGAACATAGGAGGAAAAAAAATTAGCTGTACCTGCGACAATTTTTTCGGATCAGAGGGAGTATGAGATATGGATCTTATAGGCAATTATTAACTTAACATGTTGTGCATAAACATTACAAAATAAATCATGATAATTTAGGGGCAAATGATATGGAAACTTAAGGAAAATATATAAATCAAGAATATTCCACATAATTTGATTGAATATACATTATAAAGTAAAATCGTCGTCAAAACCGGCTTTTGGCAATATGCGACTTTGTGACTAATGTGCACATGAAGATCAAGTTCACAGGCTAAAAGTGTGTTTTCCTCTTTGCAAAACTACCACCACCGGCCCACATCATCGTCAAAACCATTTACAGTGGAGCAATATAATGAGGCAAATCACGATGGTTATGACACTTTGCCTGAAAGGCCAGAGTTTTTGGTATATTAGAGTTGAAGGACCACAGTTAGGTTAAGCAATAGTTGAGGGACAAAAGAGTACATTTCCAAGAAGAAATGGCCATAGGAGGAAAGGAGATTTTTTTTTAGACAGAACAATAAACAAGCACAGATACAAAAGCGACAAATTAGAGAACAGTGAACTACAAATATCAAAGCAATTAACTCTGGCTAGCTGCGACTAGTCAATTTGCTGTAGGCACGGATGGCCGGGAGCCCGTACACACACGAAAAAGATACCAGCATGAATCCCCATGCACGGACGGCCAAGCTTTATTTGCTTGAGCAGTGTTAAAAAAATAGTTACCTCTCAGAGTCTCAGTATAGTGTAGGTTACGTCAAGTACGTACATGAATAAACGCGTGCTGTTGTGCAGGAGCAATGTTATGATATCCACAGTACCTAACTATATATTCCCGTACATACAGTACGGTGTGAGACAGTTAATCAACCATCGATCCACTGATGCATGAAGTGGGAGTAACTAAGATGGTAACATAGTGCCATCTACTCCCTCCGTTCCAAATTAATTGACTTGGTTTCTTCAAATATAGATGTATCTATACTTGTTTGATGTCTAAATACATCCATGTGTAACAAAATGTGTGTCAATTAAATCCGAATGGAGGGAGTAAGAAAAAAGATGAAGTGACAGCTAATTAATTAGGAGAGAGACAAATAGAGTACTCCCTCCGTCCCAGTTTATAAGTCCTATGCGTATTCTTAGGTCATTAATTTGACTAAGATAATATGAGAAATATATTATAAAAAATATATCATTAGAAAATTCAGATGTTCTATTTTCTTATGATATAATTTTTGTATTATAAAAAATATATTATATTGGTCAAATTCATGACCTAGGGATACGTGTAGACCTTATAAACTGGGACGGAGGAAGGAGGAAGTACTGTAACATAACTAGTTACCATCACATAGCGGTTCCCAAAACAATATGAGTCTACAAACTAATAAATGAGACCATCTATGTTATACTTGTTTGATGTTATTTTGCACTATAAGAATACTCATAGTGGAGAGTAACATAAAATAGTAACTTGCACATGTTACTAGTTTATGTTACTACCTCTATAGTGGGTAGTAACATAAGTGTAGTGTCATGTAAGTCCCATTAATTAGGTTGTAGACTCACATTGCATTGGGATATGTGATGTTACGGTAACTAGCTATGTTACTCCAACCTCTTCTCTCCTCATTACTTTCTTGCCACATCACCATGGGTAGTCTAAAGGTAATACTCCCTACATTCCAATAAGTAAGGCGCTCTCGTTTTACGTGTTTTTTACTTTGACCAAGAATTACTTTAAATATATAAAGATTATTGGTATAAAATTAGCATCATTAGAAAGTGTTTCTTAATATGAATCCAATGATTTAATTATCTAGAATATAATCAAGATATTTTGGATTAATTTTTTCGATCAAAGTTCGTTTTGGAAAGCGCGTGCGCCTTATTCATTGAAACGGAGGTACTAGTAACATAGACTAGTAACATACGCATATTACTAGTCTTAGTTACTGTGACCAGCGTGCAACAGATATATATATATATATATATATATATATATATATATATATATACATATTTCGCCAATGTACATGTGGATAAAATTGGCAACTGGGTGATCGATGGCACCAGATCGCACCAGCCTCCTGCTGCACGAAAGCAGCGACGCATGCATGCAATTGCAAGCAGTGATCGAGGCACGTCGTACAAAGTTATGCATCCATGCATGCATGGCCCCTACAGCCTAGCCTAGCCATCGCTAGTGCATGCGACGCCTTAATCTCTGCTAGCTAATCGCTTCCACTGTACTTACGTAACTTGAATTTGCCTGTGGCTATAGTCTATAGCTCAAAAGTCGTTTTACGAACTTGGAGACCATTCAAGATTCAACTGCACGCGCGCTGTGATCGATGCATGCATCCACGTCGATCGATCGGGCCGTTGTACCAAAGCACTGTTGTTCCTAGCTATCCAAGCAAGCAAGCTAGGTACTCCCTCCGTTCCAAATTAATTGACTTTTATTTGTCCACACATAGATGTATCTAGACATGTTACACTATAGATACATCCACATGTGAACAAATGAAAGTCAATTAATTTGGAACAGAGGGAGTAGCTACGCGTACGTTCTTCGTTGCTTCGTTATCACTTATCAGGGTCGACGTACGTGGTGAGGACCAGAGAGAGGCCTGTTGTCAGAATACATGAAATTGACATTTGATGCATGTGTTATCAAGATGAAAGTTTATAAGGAAATTTAATGGATTTTATTCTTTTTGAAGTGTCAAAAGAGGAGAGAGAATATAGACTTTGGAATTATCCTATATACCACAACGTACCACTGTACTTGCAAGCAATTTAACAGGATAAAAATAATCGAAGGCCGACCTTTTCCTGCGCACAGCACGAGTCATTTTGTGAGATCGAAAACCTACTCGATCCTCGTGGACAACTTTTTCAAACCTAGCCAGCTAGCTGATGGATATCCTACACCCAAGAAATGGTAAGCGTACGAGCGCGTAGCAGCATATCGATCAGCTGCATCTTGACTAGACCCAAGTACTGCTCTATGGATGTGATGATACACGCCATCTTTTCCTCACCAGTACTAGCTAGAAAGCTCAAAGGATCGTCGATGCAACGCTGCGACTGCGAGAGCCTCTGCTGCACTTTAGCCGTAGAGGGTAGAGCCTGGACTGAGTCTGGACCCATCCCATCCCATCTCGACTTCTTCTGGCATCGATCTGCGTTCATCGATCACGTTTGCGTTGGAGTTTGCGGCGGAAAAGTTTGATCGACCGATGATGGATGGTACGTCGTCGTACGTGGGCGTGTGCATGTATACGTCTCGTCATGCATGTCACGTGATCTGTGTAAGTTATTACTACGTACCAACTCCCTCGTTTTACATACTTGGACTTGGTGCGTGCCATTGACTTTGACACGTCAAACCACGTGATATTTGATCATTAAAATATTTTTCTAAGAAAGTAACTTGGTATTATCTGTTACCGGATCCTCGGACACATGTCCGGTACAATGGGCGGCGGCGCCTCTCAAACATCATACTCATTTTTGTAACACTAACGACGGATCTATTAATTCTTTCGGCAGGATGGAGCTAATAAGAAGTCTTATTTGGAGAACAAATTTTTACACTATAATGATGAATGCATGTTTTGACTCCCTTTATCATGTTGGTATGTACTTACTCTCTTATGATCATTATGAAGCACACATGAATGGTAAAGTGGCAAGCTTGCTAGTCTAATGTTGATTATGATGTAGCATGTGGCTTATGGTTAATTTCCGACCAACATCGTTTTATAATCATGTGTCTCACACAAGTGACAAGTTTGTCAATATCATGTGGTTCGCGGTTATATTTCTGACTAATGTCGTTTATATTTTTTTACCCACATTACCGTAGGGGAATCCCCTACGGTGTAATGTGGTTTATAATCATGTGTCACACTTAATTAAGGTCATTTCCATCTTCTGCCCAATGGTGTTATAGTTGATTTAGAACTGAGATGACTGTTATCAAGATCTTTGGATGTATTTTCTAAAAAATAAAGCAATCATCAGGAACCTGGATCATATGAACATAAGTCTTAAGAGGATAACTCGATGAGATGTTTGTGCATGTGCATTAGGTGTGTTGAGAGTTCAGAATATCCTAATGCAACACCTAGGGTTGATCCACAACAATTTCCATGTGACAGATAATGTGTATCAACGTTCACCTTAGTGGTGTGTTGCCATAGAATGAAAATTATGAGCTCTAGTGATGTATGGAACTCAATGGAGTTTCCTCAATGCGTTCTTGTGACACTCGTGTTATTGTTATGATATGCTATTATGTTGACTTCGTTAAGAATGTTTTGTATGGCTCAACCGTAAGGTTTTGTCATGAAGGTAAAGTTGACATAAGGCATGTTGTCTAGATAAATATAATTTCGAAATAAGACAAACGTTGTGGCAATGATACCATAAGGCAAGAGGGAGTAACTTTACTACGTTATGAACATGGAATCTTTTTGCCGACACAGAAGATTTCTTGAAGGGGATCGCAGGCAGAAAATAATTTTTTTTCTAACAACGATAACCGAAATAGCCAGGATCTATTACTATGTAGATATAAAGTAACGGAGGGAACGGTATACATACCCTTGTAGACCGTAAGCGTCGACGATCAAAAGATCTGTTTCGATGACGACGTGTGATGAAGACGGACGGTGACGCTGACCTCAAGGTCGTGTAGAGGAAGAAGACGTACTTCCAGTGCCACACGTGTAGCACCTCGCAGAGCTTACACACGTACGGAGAAGATGACGACCTCCAGGCTCCGATCCGGCCGAGCAGCGGAAGTACAAGACTTGGACCGGAGAGAACCAGCAGCACGGCGGTATGCGTATGGTGGAGAAAACCTCAACCCGTGCGTAGCCCCAATTGCGGAGCCACGTCTAAACCGGGAGAGAGAGAGAATTGTGTGTTTTTTTAAAGCATGGGGGCACCTCTATATAAGGGCATCTCCAGCCGTTCGCCCCCCCCAGGTTTTGGTTCGGCGCCTTTTTGCGTTTGCGCCGGCGCTATTTGGGACCTGGGGGGCGAAGTTTCCACTCGTTTTGGCCCCCAGAAAACACAAATCAACATAATTTCATTCCCGCCCCAAAAAAGGCCCGAGTTCGGCGATCAAAACAGCCACAGTTGGGCGATCATACAAAAAAACCATATAGTTCGGCGAATCAAGCCACAGTTCGGCGATCTGGTGAAATGGCCACATTCGGCATGCTGATACGCAAATCAGATCAGATGGTCGCCGGCGACACCTCGGCAACCTCGGCATCCTCATCGAGATCGATGGGCGTGGTCGTCGGAGCAGGGCAGAGGTCGGAGTGGCCGTAGGCTCGGCGGCATCGGCGGTAGGCTCGGCGGTAGGCGGCGGCGTGATCGTGGCCGAGCTCGTGTCATCCGCCGTCGCAGTCGGGGTCGGGTCTGGGGCGAACTGGCTGAGAATCACGCGCCGCTGCGCCATGAACCACGCCCTGATCTCGGGGTCCATCGCCTCCGGGTTGCCTCCCATGAGGAAGGCGAGGTCGTTGGTCCTCTTCTTCGCCGCGGTGTTGGTCTTGAGGAGGTCGAGCTTGATGCCCTGGTTGGCCATGAGCGCCTTCCACCTCGCCTCGGCCTTCTCCTCTCTCGCCGCGGCGTGGGTTTGAGCGTCGGCGATGCAGGTGTCGATGGACGCTTGGAGCTTCGCCGCTGCTGGCGCCCCGTCTCCCGCCGCCTTGGCTTTCTTGTGGCCATCAGGACGCCCATATCCCGCACTGGCCGCCGGCGCGTCCGGGACATACGCCTTGCCCTTGCTGAGAGAATGGCGCACTTGCACCCACTTCTCGCACCCCTCGAGGACGATGAACACGTGGAGGAACTTGAAGTCCGCCTTCTCGTCGTTGCGGTACATGTCGAACATCCGGACCATCTACATGCCAAACCGGCCGGAATGAGTAAACCAGCGAAGTCAAAAGGTAAATGACGGCGGAAATGAGCTCACCTCCATCTCGTAGTTGTTGCCGCTCTTCGGCCGATTGGCGACCTCCTCTTGAATGCCATGCCATTTGTTGCAAGCGTGCTGGATGTTCGCCCAATGGTTGGCCATGGCCTTCTCGCCGCGCGGAGTGACGCACACGGAGTACTCGGGGTCGACGATCCGGCGCTCATCGTACGAAGTCTTGACCCTCTTCCAGTAGTTGTCCATGTTCTGGTTGGCGCCGACGATCGGGTCGAGGCTGACCGTCTTCCATGCTTCGGCGAGGAGAACATCTTCCTTCGCCGTCCACTTGATGCGCGGCTCGACGGGTGGTCTCGGCGCCTTCGTCGGCACCTTCTTGGGTCGACGGCCGCCGGCTTCGTCCCCCTTGGCCGGTGCCCCTCCTTCGTCCACGACCGCCGGATCGGTCGCCTCGCCTTCCTCAGCCGCCTCGCCGCCGGAACCGCCGGACTCCCCGCCGCTTTGTGAGAAAAATTCCCCACCTTGCGAGAGAAAGCCCGGGCATGCCGCCGTCGCCATCGAGCCAGTGGCGATAATCTCGTCCATGAAGGAATCGGTGTGCATTCCACCGAACAGGAGGCGGGGATCCTGCAGAGGGGCGAAAGGGCGCGCGCGGCGATGCGACGGCGAGGTCGAGTAGCCCGACGAAGCGTACATCGCCGGAGGAGGGTGGGGAAAGGCGACGTTGGGGTTGAAGCCACCATGGGGGTCAGCGTCGGCGTACCGGTGCGGGGACACGCTCCAGCGCGGCGACGGGGATGGCGAGTAGCCGGTCGGCGACGCGACGCTGGCTTGGCTGGCCCATCCGGTGAACTGACGATGAGGAGGGAGGCCGACCCTCAGCTTGGCCGGCGGCGCCGGAGCCACAGCAGCAGCCGGTTCCTCCACCGCCATCGCCGCCTCCTCTTCCTCTTCTTCTTCGGCGGCGGCGGCAGCCTCGGCCAGGCCCTCGGCCAGGAGCTTTTCACGCTGCCTCTTCTCCCTCGCCCGCCGCTGGGCGTTGTCGTTCTTCCGGCGCGCTTCGTCGGCGGCCCACATGGCGTTGGTCCAGCCCGGCGGCCTCTCCCTCGGCGCCCTTGGTTTCCTCGGCTGCTTCTTCACCTCCAAGGCGGCGGAGGGCGCGGCGATGCGGGGGCCGGTAAATTTGCTGGGCGCCATGGCGGGCAGATCTGAAGGGAAATGGCGGGATCGGCCGGCGGGAGAGGGTGTATGTGGGGGCGAAAATGGAGGGAAAGAGCAAAATTGGCGGGGAAGGACCAAAAATATGGAGGGAAATCGCCGTGGCTCGCCGACAGTTCTGGCCCACGGACGCCTTTTGCCCCCCAAGCGAGCCCTGGCGCGCTGGGTTTGGCTTGGGTGCGCCAGCGCAAAACGGTGCAAAGCGGCGCTAAATGAGGTTCTGGGGGCGACTGGTAGAAAACGGCGCAAAGCGGCGCAAAAAAGGCCTCCTGGGGGGGCGCTGGGGGACGGCTGGAGATGCCCTAAAGGGGAGGGGAGGGATGCAACTCCCCTTGGCTTAGCCATGTGGGACTAAACCCCAAGGGGAGCCGCCGGCACTAGGTGGGCCCCATTCGGCCTACCTAGGGTTGCCCCCTCCCAACTCGCATAAAAAAGGGGGGAGTTCCCCCATGGGCCTCCTAGGCCCATTTAAATATGCAGCCCTTTAAAAATTCAAAATTAATTAAATAAAAATATATTTAACTATTAATTACACTAATTAGTATCAAATACATTTTATCTAATTTATTCCGGCTCCGAAAAACATTTCTCCGGCCCCCGAACACCGTCGGATATCACCCAGAACACTTTCGGTGTGTCCGGAACACTTCCAGTGTTCTTCTCTCTATTTTCTTCTCTACGTGCAATCTAAATAAACGTCACCTACCCTTAAGTGTGTTACCCTAACGTTTCGGGATTACTCCAGACATGACCGAGACACGTTCTCCAATCAATGACTATCAACGGTGGCTGGATAACCGTGACAGTCCCTGTGCGTCCACGAATGTCTTTCATCGTTTGAACCTTAGACGTCCAGTTTCAACCTTTTGCCTAACGATACTTAGATTGTCCGAGACTCGTTCTCCGGTATCACGATTACCGAGCTTGATCTCGTCACTTGACAATTCTATCTTTACCCGTCTATGATATTACATCCTTGTGACCTAGTCACATGTTTGCAAACTCATTGATGTAATCTCACCGAGTGGGCCCAGAGTATCTATCCTAGGGATGTCAATGGATACCCATTACCCGCATACCCTGCGGGTAAAAACCCTATTAGGGTAAGGGTTTGGGAGAAAAAAATACCCATGGGTATGTAAATGGGAAAATCTTATACCCATCGGGTGGAGAGGGTACCGGTATGGGTTCGTATAACCCATACCCACGTAGTGATGTACCCTTCTAAATATGTGACAACTGACAAGTGGGTCTCCGAATAATAACCTATTCCCTCTGTCCGTAAAAGGATGTCACAAAAATGGATGTATCTACCACTAAAACATTATTGTAATGATTATTTTGTGGCCTTGCATACGATCAATATTTATATATACTTTGTCGTGAGTTTGTGAACTTAAAGTGTATGACTACGTGTTGCTGTTTTATGACTATGTGCTGTTGTTTATCATTAAAAAGTGTTGTTGTTTACATGTGTTGCTTATGCGCAAGTGTTGATGTTTATAAGTATATGTCTTGTTGTTTACGGTGTGTTGCTTTTGACAATGTCCTGCTATTCGTAATTCCGTGTTGTGGTTTAAAATGTGCTGCTGGTTAAAGTTATATGATTATACGATGTTTTTTATGAATATTTTCTACTCAATCCATTGTGTTGCAAACGAGGGTATTTTTACCCGCGGGTAACTCTTTCCCTGTCGGGTGAAGGATATGGTTAAAAGTTGTACCCGCACAAGGGTATAGGTACGGGTGACGGGTAAGGTTGAAGGTGACGGGTAAGGGTATGGGGTGGCTCCACCCTTACCCATACCCTGCGGTGCCATCCCTAATCTATCCTGCTATGTGGATTGGCAAATCCCGCTCTTGATTACTCGCCTCGACCACTTCCTTCGGATACCCGAAAGGGACACCTTTATTGTCACGCTAGATAAGACATGACGTTTGATGCAATCAAAGCACCTTTCAGAAGCAGCGATTAGATATGATCTCACGGTCAAAGATATGAACATTACGTTTTTATATATATCTTGGGTGCGTGTCCATCACATCATTCTCCTAATGACATGACTCCATTGTCAATTGAGTAAATATCCATGATCAGGAAATCTTGATCATCCGTTGCCCAATGGATTAGTTAAGAGGCTACTAGGAACCTGGTTGTTTACATATCTCACGCGTATTAATGTTTTCGCTTAATACAGTTATAGCATGGTATAAAACGTATTATGAACACTCGAGATATGACAAATAAAATATCTTTATTAATTGCCTCTAGGGCATATCTCTTCAGTCTCCCACTTGCACTAGAGTACAATTTAATCTAGTTTACAACTTGGTAAAAGCTTAACACCTATATCAATATGGTGCATGCTTGTCTCGTAGAAGAGGAATTCAGTCAACAAATCTCCCACATTGAGATCTGTATGTTTTGCAACACTTCTATGTCACCTAGTTTGACATCATCCCATATCTTATGATAACGGTGAAATACATGTTTGTCGATGGAGTGAGACTCGAAACTTCACGTAGCATGGGCCTTAAAAGTCTAAGAGATCTATTAAGGGAAACCACGCATGCTAGGAAAACTGCTCAGTCCAATCACACTTGCTACTTCTGAAGTAGACATATATTCCTATACCTATGTAGATTATGCGACAGTGCATTCATATGCAACTTCGCAAACTAACCATGTCATTCTTCAAAACAAAGGACTTCTCCTGTATGAGATTTCTAACGTATGGGTCAGTGTCATAACTTGCATCATCGTAACCTTTTACGGCAAGTTGTCTTTTCACTCTCACCCATATTAGAAAACATATCTTCAGTTCTCTTTAGACACTGAAGGATATACTTAACGTTTGTTCATTGATCCATCCAGGGATCACTCTAGAACCCGTTCTTCAACCAAGAACTTGGGTCACACCAAGTCGAGCTTTCAGTCTGATAGAATCTATGGCTGAGGCATAGAGGATGTCGGACATCCTTTTCTTTCAATAACTATCGCTGAAACGCCAAGATAAACTTAATATTTTACCTAGTCATACAAGTAAGAACCTTTTCTTCGCTTGTTCTATTCTGAAACATTTCAGAATCTTAACCTAGGAAAATATTCCGACCTAATGTTATTAAGCCCCTTTTGATCTATACAAATTATAAATCTAAAGCCTAATACTTTTAACTTCATTCATAGAAAATTTAATCACTTAAATAATCATTTATACTTTACTAGAGGATCTGTATCATTCTCAATATGTCATTACATATAAAGTTTGGAATGACACCTAGCTCCCACTTAAATATGCCTTCCGCATAGGGAATTTCTTTTAGCTCCCACTCAAATATGCCATTCACATATAAGATCAAGAAAAGCTACTTAGCTCCCACTCACTTCTTTGTAAATGCAGGTTTCTTCAACTATTTTGGACGACTCCAAAATCCTTTGATCACATTATCAAAGTGAAGATTCCAGCTCCGATATGCTTGCTTCAGCCCATGAATGGAAAGCTGAAGTTTGCATACATGTCTAGCATCCTTAGGATCAACAAAACCTACTTGTTGTACCAATTACAACTCTTCCTTAATGTTGCCATTAGGGAACACGGTTTCTTTATCCATCCATCAATTTCTCAATTGAAATAATTGCTAGAACAATCCTAAACAGACTTAGGCATCGCCACTTGAGACAAAATCTCGTTGTGGTCAACTTTTGAATTTGTCAAAACTGTTTTGTGACAAATCGATCCTTATAGACGGTTGCCTTTCCGTCAGCGTCTATTTTGTCATAAAATTCCATTTACTCTCAACGGCTGGAGCCATCAAGATTTACCCAAGTCATTACTTGGTAATCGTACATGGATTTTATCTCGGATTATATATGGCTCATAGCCATTTTCGGACTTAGGTCTACCATCACTTCTTTGTAGTTCGTAGGTTTGTCATGTTCCATTAACATGACGTTCATAACAAGATTGTCGTACCACACAGTGCGAAACACATTCTCATACGCCTACGATCTTAGTACGAGCTTATAGCGTCATGATCATTATCATTAGCTTTCTTTCATCTGTGGAGGACGATATCGGAACAATTTCCGGTATCGGAACAGTTTCCGTTGCGTCACTCTGATGTCTGGAGAGGAAGTTCATTAACTCCGTCTTGCTCTACTTTCTTTCCCACTTATATCTTCGGACAAAAACTATTTCTTGAGTAAGGTATATTCCGGCAACAATTTTACCCTTTTGTCGTGAGACGTACCCAACTAATTCTTTAGGTACACTACAAAGATTTATCCATTTTAGGTTTGATCGTATCGAAACACTAAAATACCGAAACGACAATCTAGGCTAAAAGCCATGCCATCACTCATATGGTATTGCCTCCACGGATTTAGATGGTTTCCTATTATCTAACGTGAATGTTTTGTTTCTACCATATGACTTCAATGATCACAATAATTCGATAAGAGATTTTATTTACCACACACTATCCAATAGAGTGTGATTACGACGTCCTAACACACCATAACATTGTGGTGTTCCATGCGGCGTAATTTGTGGAACTCTTTTCACAAGTCTTCAATGATATGCCAAACTCATAACTCAAATCCTTGTTTCCTCGATCTGTATCGCAGGAATTTGATTTTCTTGTTAAGTTTATTTTCCTACTTCACTCCGAACTTGTTTGATCTTATCAAACTTTTCAGACCAGCATTTCATTAAGTGGATATCCATATCTACTCAAATCATTGGTGAAGTTTACAAAATAATGATTTCCACTACACGTTAACGTACTTCATTGATCCACACACATCATTATGTATGATTATCAATAAGTTAAATGCCGTTTCCAGAAAACGGTGTCTTAGTTATTTTGCAAGTGTCAAAAGATCAAAATCTAAGGACTTGGAGGTCCATCTGAATGGAGCTTCTTAATGCATATAACATTGACATGACTTAAAACGTTAGTGCCACAATAATGTGGTGTCATTATTAAGTTTGTATCCTTTGGCATTAATGTTATAAATGTGGGAGCTACTACCATCTGGATTCATATAAGAACACTCCATTCATAATCGGTGTATGATCATTAAAGATATCACTCATAAATGTAGGACAACAATTTTGTCACTGACAAATATGAATAATTGTCTCGCTCAAGGCAAGACACACTTATAATGATCATGCTAACAAGCGATTAAAACGAATTTGTTCAAATCCAAATTAATCCAAAATGGTAGATGCAGAGAGAGAGTGTCTATGGCCATCACAACATTTTGCTGCCATCATCAACACACATTGTCTCCTCATCCTTCCAAGCTACTCAAGCAGAAAATCTTGTTTTCATAAAACATGACTAGTATCAAAACTTAGTCACTGCTGCAAGTACTTGTTTAGGTAAAACATTCATAACTCGTATATCATATATACACCATCATCATTGATGACTCCCCGGTGATCTGTTTCTCTTTTGATTCTTCAACGTAATCAAGAATTCATGAAGGTGAACGATTCCCCTTGCATGACATAGTCTATGACAAAACATTTGCATCTGGCAACGTTTTCTGTCATCCAGTGATCGAGCTGAGCGAGGCGTCTCATGTCATCAAGTATGACCAATATCATCAAGTATGACTAATGTCATCAAGTATGACCAATGTCATCAAGTATGACTGCCACGTGCTCCTTTAATGCGAGTGTTCTCTTCCATCTTGGTTGAGAAGAAAACCTGATTTACGGTGGATACAGATCATCAGTCTCAGCGACCATTCCAAATGTTCGCGATCTGTCAACACGCACCCACAGTTCATTCTCTATGGGAGAGATCATAGCATACACTGGACTATGATGGAATTATCCGCACAAAACTTGATAATCCAAATTATCCTTTTGTTTAGCGGAATCTCCGGTTTTATCTCCTAGCGGGTTTTGTATCATATAAAGCTAAAAGGTTTGAAACAAGGAGTATCCTCAAGCTACGGTATAAAACTATGAAGTTTGGACCCAACCTTTTAAGTTTCTCAATCACAGGAATGCACCTAAGTTTAAAAGGTCTATCGAACAGGTTATTATCTACAAAGGTTTTGCAAAACATAAAGACTTTGTTCATAATAAATATGGGTTCAAGTTTTAATAAAATAAAACTACCAGAACTCCCACTCAAAACGAACATCCCTCGCATCGTTTTAGTGATTACACGATCCTCATCCGATACACTATCCCCGATCGTCACGGCCGATAGCATAGCTTCAAAGGTAGACATCGATATGTCAATCACAACATCTATGTGACTCATGCTTAACCTTTCGGTCACTGTGTTCCGAGGCCATGTCTGTACATGCTAGGCTCGCCAAAATAACCTTTAGCGTATTGCTTGTGCAACGTGGCTTACACCCATGGTATGCGAACGCAGATACGTCTGACACCCGATCGTCACGGCCTGCCTCGTATCGGAGAACTTTCGGTGGTGCACGCCAAAGGGAGAACACTATATGGTATTTTGGAGGGATCATCTTATATTACTACCGCCGTGTAACTAATATATAACATATATATATATACACACACAATATAAGATGCACACAATAACATAACATCAAATGTAATGCGATATGATATGGTCCTTGCGCCAATGGTCTCCTTTGCGCCGATAGTTTATAAACAATTCATAAAACTTACCTTGACCATATCACATTGCCCCTGCAAAATAAAGTTAGACGCTTTCTACTTTATCTTTTGCATATATTATGTGGCTTAGGGGCTTTCGTAAATAGAACCGCTTTCATACCTACGAACCTACAACCACAACACCGATCAAATAATTGTCAATTTTATATCCCTTTCGGGTCCTCCATTGAAAATGCCAAGCCGTCTATTGAGAGAGAGACAGACACCCGCCAGCCGCATATATGGTACAAGCCATACGTCAATTGCGGAACCAGTCTCGCGTAAGCATACGTGTAAGGTCGGTCTGGACCGCTTCATCAACTCAATGTCGATGGCATAAGCAAGTGCACGCGAGAGGGAAACAATTATAAGATCGGTGCCCTCATTCAAAATGAGTTCTAACCGTACTACTATATCTACGCATAGATCGGCTCTGATACCACTGAAGGGGATCGCAGGCAGAAAACAAAAAAATTCCTAACAACGATAACCGAAATAGACAGGATCTATTACTATGTAGATATAAAGTAACGGAGGGAACGGTATACATACCTTTGTAGACCGTAAGCGTCAACGATCAAAAGATCTGTTTCGATGACGACGCGTGATGAAGACGGACGGCGAAGACGACGACGGCGCTGACCTCAAGGTCGTGTAGAGGAAGAAAACGTACTTCCAGTGCCACACGTATAGCACCTCGCAGAGCTTACACACGTACGGAGAAGATGACGACCTCCGGGCTCTGATCCAGCCGAGCAGCGGAAGTAGAAGACTTGGACTGGAGAGAACCAGCAGCACGGCGGTGTGCGTATGGTGGAGAAAACCTCAACCCGTGCGTAGCCCCAATTGCGGAGCCACGTATAAACCGTGAGAGATACTAGTAGGAAAACGGCCTTTGGTGGCGCACCAAAAACACTTTCTGTGGCGCATGGTGGGTGCGCCACAGAAGTGTCGCCACAAAAATTTATTTCTGTGGCGCACCCCCAGATGCGCCACAGAAAACAACAATTCTGTGGCGCACCCCTACCCCGGTGCGTCACAGTTTTTTTTTTTTGAATTTAAAAAAGGGCGGCCAGATCTAGATCTGGATTTTCAAAAAATTCAAAAAAAATCCAAAAAAATCAAAAAATTCAGAAAATGAAATAATTTGGAAAACCCTAAATATTTGAATTTTTTGAACATTTTTAACACTCCAAGCATATCTCAAATGATGACTTCCCAGTAGGTCACCCATCCTCAGATTGCTCCAACCCAAGCACGCTTAACTTCTAAGTTCTATTCAATTCAACTACCTCAAGTTCTTATTGATAATAGTATCATATCAACCCTCTTAACCCTTGTGTATGTGTATATATGTGTGTAGTTTATGTGTGGTATGTGTATATATATGTTTTTAAAATTCAAAAAATCAAAAACTTCAGAAGGAAGTTCAGAAAATCCAAAAAAAATCAAAAAATACAAAAATACAAAAATTCAAAAAATCCAGAAAACTTCATAAAATCCAATTTTTTTTTATTTTGTAGAAAAAAATCTTCTTTTTGAAATAATTTTTTTTCCTTTTGGAATTTGGAGGATCTGAGAAAAGTTCACTGGGTAAACCCGGGTGAAGGTGAGCTCCCATATTACTCTAGTTTTTTCTGATATATTAAACGCATTTTTTCGACATCGTATGCAAAAGTTATGGCCGTTCAAACTTTTTTCTTCTGTTTTTTGCAAAAAAGGTCAAAATTCATATTTCCAAATTTCTATACCTACTAGACACTAAAACCTAACTATATCTCAAAAGATTTTATTTTTTGAAGGTTTTATCATTTTCTTTTCTTGTTTGCAAAACTGAAAAGTCGATCCACGGGGGGGATCCGATTTCAAAAAAAAATCTGTGGCGCATGGGGCCTGGTGCGCCACAGAAGCTCTGATTTCTGTGGCGTATGGCCTCATGCGCCACAGAAGGTGCCTTTCTGTGGCGCATCCCAACCCATGCGCCACAGAAAGGTCAAATTCTGTGGCGCATCTGGCCCGTGCGCCACAAAAAGGAGGCATTCAGTGGCGCATGGGACCTCCATGCACCACAGAATGTGAAACTTTCTGTGGCGCACCAACACAGAATCTTTTTTTGTGGCGCAAGGCTCAATGGTGCGCCACAAAATGTGGACCCACAGAAAGGCAGTTTCCTACTAGTGAGAGAGAGAGAATTGTGTGTTTTTTAAAGCATGGGGGCACCTCTATATAAAGGGGAGGGGAGGGTTGTAGTGACCCAGCACTGCATGTTGTAGTGTACAAGTCGTTGACATAATACTCACGGAAGGACCAATCTGTAAATATTACATCCTTCAGAGTAGTACAACAGAAACATAGTCGGTCCAAGGTAACACTATAGGATTACAACACTATTCAATACAAAATCTCGAGAACCTCCTCTACAAACAGAAGTAGGTCTCGCAAATGAAACTCCCGAAAAGACTCAAGTCGTAGCACTAAGCTGGATATCAGCTCTATTTCTAACCCCTAATCCACTACTGCTATTGTCACAGCCTTATCTATCCATCTGGAATATCTTTGTCTGGAGTAGTGCTCCTCCTTCCTATAATCCTTGTCTTCTCCGTAGGCATTATTGGCGTCGTGTCCACCATTGCACTGTTGTCGCCACTCCTACTTTGGCAAAGTAGATGTTGACTCCTTCAGGCTCCACCAGGTTGATTTGACTCTTTGTTGAAAATCTCACCAACATCGTTATGGATTCTAGTCCTTCTTCTGGTGTCTCCAATAATCTAAGCAGGGGATCAACGGAGGAAAGTATGAGCAACACGAGCGTTACTCAGCAAGTTCATATAACAGGAATAAGGTGTTTTATGCACTAACTACCATCCATACCAAAAGGTCATGGATGAACATGCATATCTTTGTAAAACATTTTTAAGAAAAGATTTATTTTATCTTCAGAAAACTATGCCCGTCATCCATTCACAGGTGCTAGGGCTTCATGGAGCCACCTTTCCTGGAGCGTTCGCAGCTCCTTCCCGGAACAGGGAGTAACATGTCACACTTTTTTACACTCTGCAGAGTTGCGTTACTTTACCCATAAGAGATCAACATCATGTTGCACAACCAGGCGTACTTTCCTGTCCACACTTCCTATGGTGTGGGGCCCGATTGTTGATCCAAGCCATTCGCCGTGCTTCTCCAACAACCCCGCATGCCCACCCTTTTGTAGGTCTGTCCTCCCCTATATCTTTTGGTAGACTGTTCCGGACCGAAGTCCTCCCCAATACCAAACAGATAGACTGTTCCAGACAACCCCTACAATCCATCATAGACCCCAGAAACCGTGGGAATTAAGGGATCCCACCCATGTGCATGTAGTCCCGCAAGATCTACAGCCTACGGAACTGGCAGTCCGTTGACATGCGAAAGGGAAAAGATCACAGATGACTTTCCCGTCCCATTCCATGTCTCATGGTTAACGCTTCATTTACGGCACAAGAACACTGACGGCATTGGTTATTAAGTCCTAGGTCATACTTTCCCGTGAAAATGGAACCTCCACCAACCACATCATACCATGGTTCCATCTGCCAGCCAAACATTATATATATAGCAATTCACATAATTCGAAGATAGGTTTTTCTTTTTTCATGCAATGATAAATCATAGTATTTTTCATTTACTTCGATAAACATAATCAAGTAGGACATGAGCAAGAGTGAACTTGCCTTTTTGACTGCAAGATTATGCAGCCAAGGTCTTCGATACAATAAAGACTCCAAAATCTGGAAAGAACGTCATTGGTCCGGTAAGGACTAATGTTTGAAGAAGCAATATGCTATTATGCATAAGTATGAGATGCATCGTCCTAAACCCCGTAACTAACTCTCGATGGTTGTGGTTTGTTTGAGTTTGGTGATTACTTTTAGATTTGTTTTATCTTCAAGTTTACTTCACAAGAAAGATGAGTTTAAAACTTTAACCTTAGAGTATCATGTTAAGCATAAGAATAAAATAAAACAATATCATGATACTAAATGGTTGTTTTAGGGTTGGTTAACATCTTTATGTTTGTAAGGTATATATATTGACTTAAATTAATTAAAGGAAATGGTGTAGTATTATTATTCATGAATACAAAAAGAATAACTTTTGAAGAAACAAATAATGTATACTTTTGTTGGTATCATACCATAAGGGTACTTGTTTTAGTTAATTGATGGTATATTATTAAATATTAATAGTAATTACTTATGTGTTTTTTATTTAAGAAATAAGATAATGTTTATTTACATTTAGAAGAAACACAACAAAGTAGTCTCATATTATGATGAAATTATTAATTTGGATTGATGACTTAATTGAATATGATTAACACAAACTTAACTAATTGTTAAAGATAATAATAATTATCAAATTTTAATAAATGGAAATCTTATTTTTTTTAAGAGTTAAGAATGACTTAGAATATTCAATAATGATGAAATAATATCATAACTATTTCTTAAGTTTGTAGATTCATTTATTATTATTGATTTATTATTTGACAATTATTTTCCTTATGGAAAATTTCATTTTGATTATCCATTTTTGAATTACAAATTATTCATGTCCACACAAATTATATATCATTCCATAATTAAAACATATATTCAAATTTAAGTTTACACATGTGAAATAATTTAAATGAAGTTGAAATGCATCCAAAATAGCATTTCAAATTAACTCCATATTTAAAATATTAAGTAAATTGTTGTTTCAATTTTAGGATGATTCAAATTTAATTAAACAAGCATTTTATTTACACAAATAGATAGATTCTATTTTTCTGATCATTTTGATATATTATTTGTATTTCTCTGATTTAAAATGATTTAGTTATGAATTTTCAAAGTTTAAATTCAAATTAAACAATTTCTAAAATTCTAAATTTGAGTTGGTCCCACATGTCATAATTTTAATAATTACTAAATTAATTTCTAAAATGAATATAATTCTGACAGTGGGGTCCACATGTAATAATTTAATTTAAATAAAAGAAATCATTTTTAGAAAAGGAAAAAATCAATTTATGACGTCATGCTGACATCAGCAGAAGAACCTCCTCTGCTGAACACGGATTCGATGAATCCGCTGCGATTCTGGCTTTGTTTCCTTGTTTGCTCGATGGCACGGGATAGAGGAGACCGAGGCGAACCTATTGGTGGCGGCGCTGGGACCAAATGGTCACCGGAGTAGCTCCGGCGACTCGCAACCGCGGCGTGCGGACATGGCACACGGTGCGACGACGAGTTCCTCAAGCAATCAAATGAATTGAAGGCATGGGACGATAGATAAGCTCACCACGAGCACGGCTATGGGCTCGGAACGTCGAGTCATGGACGAACGGCCTCGGAAACCTCCACGACATCCGGCGGCTGGACTTGGAGAAGACGGCTCGATTCCTCCTCTACCGAGCTCCCCACCACGCACCACTCAACGAGGAGCAAGAGGGCGACATGGCGAACCTCCAGAGCTCCTCTGGGCAGCACGGAATCGACGGCAAACGGCGGCGGCCCGATGAGCTAGGGTTTCGCTTTTCGATCGATTTCCTGGGAGAGAGCAAGAGAGAGAGGAGTGAGGCGATAGAGAGTGAGATGGGGACGGCTCTGGAGTTCTTATCCACGAGAGCAAGCACGCAGAGAGGAGGTGGCACGGCGGCGTCGTCCTCTGCCTTCTGGCGGGAGGAAGAAGAAAGAAGAAAGAAAATCATTTTGCGGAAAACCCCCTGGGTTTGTAGGAAATTGCAAGAACAGTAGAAACAGGACCCTGGCTTCTGTTTTAAATGAATTGAGGACTTATTTGTAACAGGAATATTTACAGGAAAGTCCTGAAATGTTTAAAATTGCACAAACAATTTTATTCCAGTACTGAAAATTGACTATTTGGAGTATTTTGAATTCAATTAGTATTTGGAATATATTGGTGCTTATTTAAATTTATTTCCTATTATAAGATGTATAGAATTTCACAACAATTTTATTTTGAACTTGGAACTTAGTTTGTGTATTTAAATTCATTCACCATTTAAAGTAATTTGAGCATGTTTGGATTTATTTCATTTAATCAGTTTTGTTGTTTATGACTTCTATTTTTATTATGCATTATTTTGTTCTTAGCAACAAGAAATATATTGCTTGGTTGTTTATTTGTGAATACTTGTCATTTTCAAATACTAAAGATAATTCCTTGATTGATTTCAACTCTAGAGAGATATAAACATTCACTCTTGTGTTTTGAGTGCTTTATAAATTCCTGGGCAACACCAAATTGTTGTCCAACAATATAAACATGATATGGTCCATGTGATGACTGCAAAGAGTATACACAGTGTTTCAATTCAAATTCATGCTAAGCATGATATATTTCCTTGGTGTCTTTAACTTGTGATCGCTGAGAACTAAAGCATGTGAAAACATGATCAAATGTCTGTGGATGCACAAATTACAATTGTCCTGCCTGTGATCAGGTCTTATGGTAAGATAAAATAGGTAAAATGATGAGAACAGAATCTTGCTTAATTCCATAGCTCATTCTGATGATAAAAGGATGTTATACTCCTTTGATAAAAATAGATGATCTTGTTTCTGTGGAGGCAAGTTGCTAAAACAATTGCTGGCTAAGTAGTCCATGTGGTTCCATTTACCACATGTCCAGATTTATCTCCTCATGAGAATTAAATTCTTGAACAAGCCAAATGGCTCTTGTCACCGGATGAACTTGTGAACCCCTCTCTTATGAGACATGTCCACACTCACATGAATTTGAGAGTTAACTCATGTGATGGTTACATATGGATGATGGTCATATGGTTTTATGCTTTGGCTTTACTTTCTCCCTGATAATCATACTCTTGGAGAAATACCATGTATTATCTGTCCTTTTGTTTATTTGTATATGACACTCAATTGTTTGAGCATACAAAAGTGATTTGTTAACAAGGTACAGAAAAGAGAAGAGAAATGGCATCCTACCTATCAAATAAATTTCAGAGCTACACACTGATATATGATGGGCATCTCCTCCATTATTTACTTCATCCTACAACAAGAGACACCGGGGCCCTTTCTTGACACTGCCCACACTGCCATCTTCTCCATTAATAGAGATGCAGTAATGATTTGGTCTTATCATCCCTCCCACTTTCTCTCTCTCTCAACCATTACCCCTCCCAACTTTTATATAAACCGGCAGCAGGGACACCAAGAAGCCAAAAACTTGCTGTTGCCTTTCAAGTCTGAACCCCTCTTCCTTGCCAAGAAAACCTCATCTCCAACACTACAAGAGGTAGCTAGCTAGCTAGCAATGGCAGGATTCTCACACCTCCCACAGCAGATGGAGTATGGCCTCACCAATGCCAGCAGCAGCTTCTTGTTCTGCCATGGCATCCCTGAGGATGCAGCTGCCTCACTAGAGGCCTCATCTGTGGTTCTTGACACTCCTCCTGCGGCGACCTCTTCTATGGAGAAGAAGAGGAAGCCCAGGGAAGACACTGCCAGCCTCAACTCAGCTCACTCCCCCAAGGTAGCATATAAACACGATTAAGGCTACTTTGTTTATCATTATACATGTTGCTTATGACTTTTGTTGTTTGTGACTGAAAATAATTAGGAACCCAGCAAGGAGAGTACCAAGAAGAGGGGAAGCAGAAAGCAGAGCAAGGAGATGGAGGAAGAGGAGGAACCAAAGGGGTTCATCCATGTCAGGGCAAGGAGAGGGCAGGCAACAGATAGCCACAGCCTTTCTGAGAGGGTACTGATGTACTTCATCATCTCTGTTATTGTGTGGTTGATTTTTTGAGCTTCCAATTTCCCTTACCTGTTCTGGCATTCTTATTTTCTTCAGGTGAGGAGGGAGAGGATCAGTGAGAGGATGAGGGTGCTGCAGGCCCTGGTCCCTGGTTGTGACAAGGTCACTGGAAAGGCCCTCATTTTGGATGAGATCATCAACTATGTGCAGTCACTGCAAAACCAAGTCGAGGTACTGATGTTAGCAAAAATTAACCAGTGTTAATTGGGAAAACCCTGTTACACCTTAATTAGAGAGTTAGTTGGTTAATAAAATGTTCCCCTCATTTCTGATGCAGTTCCTGTCCATGAGGATTGCTTCCCTAAGCCCTGTGCTGTATGGTTTTGGCATGGAGAGTGATGCTGCATTCAGTGACCAATCACAAGTATGGGGCAAGTAATCAGCTCAAATATATATATATATATATATATATATATATTCCTTTTCAAAATCTTACGGACTTTTGGATACGAATTTATTGTTTCAGAAAATGGGAGGCATGTTCCATGAGGCATCTGCATTGCCTGCTGATCCTGCCATGAACAGATCATGTAGTCCAGCTCCATCTCAAGCCATGATGGACACAGGCACCTCCTCCTCTTCCCCACCCTACTCACTTCATGGCACCCAGGTTTGGCCACTCTCTCTCTCTCTCTCTCTCTCTCTCTCTCTCTCTCCCTCTCCTTCCTCTCTCTCTCTGTATCTCTCTACATGATCATTGAGCACCCAATTCCAAAGCACTGTACTACAATGTACTCCATGCCGAGCTGATGAGGCTGCTGCCCATGTGTGCATGATTTTCCAGGACAATGGCGGCAGCAGCAGCAGCTACATGATGCAAACAGTAGGCGAGACGAGGCAGGAACTGTTCAATCAAGCGGTGTTCAGCAGCTACATGTGCTCTTTCCAGCAGTGAGAGGACCCTACATTTGACGACGGCTAGGTAATAAATCATGCACCGTAAGGATCTCTAAAAGTAACACCCTGTGAAATTAATTAACACAGTAATTGATACTCGCGATCAGATTAACTCTTTGCTTATTGATACGCACTATTTCTTTTTGCATGTGTGACTACCAGGAGGAAATAATCGTGGCCAGGTTGTGGTTACTGAACTGAAGAAACCTGATGAGTTTGAGATGTTGGATGATCTAGTGATCCATCCCCTTGTCTGGTGGCATGCATGCAGTAGAGATATCAATGTAGTATCTAGGGTAATTAGCAGTAGGAGCTAGCGAGCATCTTTTCCATCCGCCATTGTACTTTACCAAGAAAAGAAGTTGATGAGGAGATCATTTGTTCATATAAAAAGAGAACCATTTCTGCTGTCTCAACTCTAGAAGAACCGTCTCGGATCATTTCATTTACAGTTTTATTTCACTTTCACTTACAGTTTTCCATAGTATTCTTTTTTCATCACTGAACGTTTACAGTTTTATTTCACTAATAGTTTCTCACTGTATTTTTTTCACTTCTGAAGCTAAGACTTTAGTATTATCGTTTTAGACTGATAATTGAGGAGTAAATTTTGCTGTGGCGTCGCCCTCTTTATCCTCTCCCGCTACAGTGCGCAGAGGCGATTTTTGAGAGTCGACCTTCGATCCACCTCTTCCGCCGGTGAGGCGTGGGTTCCTCCCCCTCCGTCGGCTGCTCCGGCAGCGGGAGGGTGGGGGAAGCCCGCCTCACGGCGTGTATATATGGTAGGGTTCGTAGGGTTCGGTAGGTGCTCGGCCGGCGAAGCTTTGGAGGTGCTGGAGCTGCTGGTTCGAGTTTTGCTGTCGGCGTGGATCCCCTCCGGCGGTGGCGTTCTCTGGAGCTTCGCCGTCCCGCGCGCGACCTGCTGGAGTCCGGAAATCGGCGGATTTCTGCGGCTCCGGTCACCACGGCCAGATCCGGCAGCGGCGGATCTGGGTGAGTTCGAGACGGAGGTGGTGCATCAGATCTTCGTGGCGGTGCAGGCGGCGCCGGCAGTAGTCTCTTCGGAGGCGGTGTTGAAGACTTCCCGTTTGCCTCGTGGTGGGCTCCGGCGATCCATGATTTGGGGAGCTTGGGCAGCGGCGCGTCAACGGCAGCTCCGTCTTCGTCTTCGTCGCCGAGATCCAGCGGTATTTGTTGTATTTTTCTTGTGTTCTGGGTCTCTGTAAGATCTGTTGTGTTTCCTCTGCTAGCAAAAAAAAAAGGTAGAGGTCCTACAGCAGTGTGCATGGGCATTTAATCAGTAGGCTCTGGTCCTTCAGATTGGAGCTGCACGTACCTCTCGCGAGCAACTTTGTATGAACCCTAGACGCAACGATCGACATGTGTACACAGTTACACACCGTCTGTTCGGATCCACCAAATATTGTTGGCTTTATTGGCCCCTCTAATCATGTTTATTCTGTTGACAAAAGAGAAACCAGACACGTTACGTGATCTATATCATGTCGGTCATCGTGTCACCGCGTTTGCATCACGTACCTTTCCTCTCGAATTTCAGGAAAAATAATTAGAACCTGAACCCGTGCAGTATCAACCAGTTCAAATTTCAGGCAAAAATAGTCGTAGATTCTATCATTCTATGGTAAACCCATAGGATCCACGACTCTTTTTTTCTAGGGGCTCAAGATACGATCATACGAGTACGGATTTCTGGCTCCCAAGCTCCAGCGATCCCCATATTAAAAAAAATAAAAATCATATTTATAAGTTAAAAAATCTGGATAACTATGTATTTAATGATTTACCCTATCAATGTGCAAAACCCGAGTTTGAAATACTTTGTATTCTAAACTATACAAAGGTAAAAAAAAGGTATAGATCTAAGTATAGTGAACCGTGCATACTTTCAAATTCCAAAATTTATCATATCTTGTAATTTTGTGTAGTCCAAAATTTAAATAATTTAGTGATGTGATTTTCCATGCTTGTAGTAATACATCCAGCATTCTATTCCAGTTTTAAAAAAAACTTGTATATGATTCTGGATCTTGGGAGTCAAAACGATTTTGAGCTCAAGAAATGGCATAACCTGTATTCGTGCAGGATTTTTACAGAAGTTACAAGTGCCACATGCAAAATCAGATACGTACGAGGTTTGAAATGTTTACTTAGCCAATGAATTTTAAACTTCTAAGTGATGATGGGGTTTGGCAAGAATTGATACGAATCAAATACTACCTCCGTTTCACAAAACGTGTCACGGTTTTAAATTGGTGTTAGTTCAAAACTAAGACACTTATTATGAATCTGAGTTAGTACTTAAGTTGTAATACTTAATCTCAAGTTAAGTCCAACCAACAGAGTCACACTTTTCGAAAGGTCCGACGAGGGTGAAAAAAGATTCCATTAGTAGAGATTCCTTTCAGGTTGGCAATGCTCTAAGCACACGGTTTTGAAAAGGACATGGGGCTCGGTGATTGCCTTTATCCAATCAATATCCATTTATACATAATATTACCTAACGAAATACCTCTAAATATAGTGGCTAGTGTTATGTCGGAAACACCTCTAAATATAGCCTTTATATGGGTTTTAAGTTTTAACTAGCAATAAATGGATAAGATGATTACATTTGCAATGCGACGATACCACACCTAGTTGGATATCCACAATCTATCATGACCGTCGAATTTACATCCAACGAACGATATCATTCCTACTAATTAATGTATTGATAAAATAAAAAATCATGTTAATGCGTGGTTTTAATTTTTTTTGTTAATGCATCTCCGGAAATTTCTTGTTAGTACATGAATTCAGAAAATAAATTACATAAATCCAGAAATTATTGATAATGCATTGATATTTGAAAAATAATTGATAATTTGTACATGCATCGTAAAGCAGTTGAACGCTCGATATAAGTGGGGGACATCCAACTGGGTGTGGAGTTGCATTTTCCTTGCATTTGGTTCAACGGTTGATGGATGTGCAGCTTTCGGACCAACCGACTAGTCTTGTTTGGAAATTAACATCACTTGGCTGGTTTACGGTCAAATGTATGTATCTTGATTACATCAATGACTATACTCGTTTTTTAGATATATTTGAAAGATGAAAATTCCACTAAAATTATAATGTATATTTGGTTCCTATACCGTAAAGTGATTTTAACAAAAACAAAATCTGGCTAAAAGTAAACGAAGGGTAGTACCAAGTGTTGTGTTCGTGACAAGGATGGATCAACACAACATCCTTTTATCTCCTGCCCTTTGTATCGTTCATTTGACATTTAACTTATCACCTCCAACTAACATCTATTTCCTCCGTTCATAAAAGGATGTCTCAACTTTATCTAAATTTGGATGTATCTACACACTAAAGTATGTCTACATACATACAAATCTAGAAAAGATTGAGACATCCTTTGTGAACGGAGGGAGTATAATTTTTTTTCAGTAATTGGTTGAACAAAATTGCTAAGAAGATATCTCAAATACGTTGTGGGTGTTTGCGCTTTGTTTTAGACAATATGGTATGTACATAGTGACTATGTTCTTTACAAGCCAAGAGCGACCTTTTTCTTAGCTTACCCCGCTAACATCTTATCACCAACCGGTGGAGAAGATACAAGCAATGGATATTGGTTGAAACCGTTTGAAAACGTTTGCATGGGATTTATTCAACCTGGGCGGCTATAAGTGTGGAAATAGGCTTACAAGATTATGCGAAAGCGGCTCTTTTTTTACTTATTTTTGTATGGTTGATCTGTCGACATTATGTGATCCTCAAATTGTATTATTTTGACACTTCAATAAATCAATAAAAGTGAGAACTTGCCTGTGGCAAGATGGTTAGGAGGGTGGTTGTACCCCCAGCCCACCAGGGTTCAAATCCTAGATTTGACGTTGGTGTTTCTCATTTAGGCAGAATATTCTTCAGTGGGAGGCGACGTTCCCGTCGACAACGAGACGCCTGTGGTGACTTCGTCAATCTCAAGACCCGACCGCCGGCTCAGTCTTTCGGAGGTGCTCATAGGGGTAGGGTGTGCGTGCGTGTGTTCATAGTGGTGAGTGTGTGCACGTGTATGTGAGCGTCTGCGTTGTACTGTGTTTCGCAAAAAAAAAAATCAATAAAAGTTATAGGTACCCATTGATACAGGGATCAGGATATTTCTTTTTCGAAAAAGGAAAAACATGATATCCGGACGCAAACAAACCGCGGAAAGTTCTCGTTTCATCGCCCTCATGCTATCAATCTATCATGCATGCTCGGACGCAAACTCTCTCCGCACCGCGCAGTGTGAATGCCAGCAACTGTTTTGAGATTCGTGTTGTACAACTCGGCCATGGATCGTCAGCCCACGAGCAAACTGCCCGGTACTTGTGATTTCTCGGGACAACAACCAATCATTTGAATCACGCTCGATTGGCAATACTCCCTCCATTCCGACAAATAAGACGTCATCATTTTACGTGTTTTTTCTTTGACCAAGAATTACTTCAAATATATAAAAAATATTGGTATAAAATTAGCATCATTAGAAAGTGTTATTCAGTATGAATCCAAAGATACTAATTATGTACTCCCTCCGTTCTAAATTAATTGACTTGTGTTTGTCTAAATACGAATGTATCTATACTTGTTTAGTGTCTAGATACATTCGTTATTAGACAAATGCATGTCAATTAATTTGGAACGGAGAGAGTAGAATATAATCAAGATATTTTTGCTCAAATTTTTCGGTCAAAGTTAGTCTTGAAATGCTTGTGCTCCTTATTCATAAAAACGGAGCTAGTAGATCGGTTTTTCGTTGAGATAACTTCCCACGGCTCGTGGTCGATTAGATATTTTAGGTGTAAGTGTTGAGATTTAAATATACTACCTCTGATCCGAAAAGTCTGTCGTACGTAAAGAACTGCATACGTACAAGTTGATAGCGTAATTGGCGACATTCTTTTCAGATCGGAGGGAGTATTATACATAGGATTTTTCCATCAGTTTCCGAGTTTTAACATATATAGTTGGTCAGTGTATCAATTTAATTATAATCACCCGCGCACTACGTATCCATCAGTGATCAAATCATGCATGATCTGTCCTGGCATGTATCACTCGCGCGATAGATGCATAGATAGATAGCTATGACGGCCTCAGGCGGCAGGCCCGACCGGCTGACACGGCGAGCTCTGGCCCGCGGCGCCGTGCCGGCCGTCCGGCAAAGGGCGCGCAACGTACTTACGCAGCTGGTACGTGACATTTCCCGGCGAGCCCACACGCGCATGAACACATACATGTCAGCGCGTCCGTCCGTCCGGCCGGCCGGGAGCGCACAGCGGTTGGCCGTTGCGCGTCGACGGCGTCGATGGCGACGCGGCCGACATGCACCGGAGCCGGCAGCGCCGCATGGGCCGGCCGATGCCTGTGTGTGTGACCTTGTCGTGCTACGGTTTAGGGTGGTCGTCGCGGCGGCCGGTTGTTAGTGCCAGCCGCGTAATCATCGCCGAATAATTGGGTGGGCTCCGAGGTCTCGCCGGCGAGGAACACCTACGGGCTGCTCGACAACGACGTTGCCTGCTCATCCACATCGATCGACCGATCTCGTCTTTGTCGATTAAAAGTTGGTTACGTCGGATGGATGGTTGACAGACTGGTCATCTGACGGTGAGCGCGCGATAATGATTGATTGATCCATTGAGAGTGTGAAACAAGATGAGCTGATGGCTTTCATGGGTGCAATGTGCTGGTGGTTGAAGATAACGTCCACGTACTGTACAATATGTGCAACCTACACATAATACATTACTTCAAAGATGCTCTCGGGCCAAAACCTGCACTACATCTTCACTCCTCTTACCCTTCCCGTGTTACTGTTTGGGAGAGGCGAAGAGGGAGTTCTCCTCGTTTCCCCGCGTCGCCGACGGCCGGACCGTCGGTCCCCTCCCTCTCCGGCCGCCGTTGCGGTGGCGGGAGAGTGGGAGGACCCCGGATCCGTGCCCGAGGCCTGTATATAGTAGAGTAGTGGTTCCTGGCGACGCCGTCGAGGTGGTGGAGGCGGAGTCGCGAGGGAATAAAGGTGCAGGCGTTTCTTCCCCATCTCGGCGAGGTCCTCTGTGGCGTCGTCGGTGGACGTCTGCTGGTAGGTGCTCGCCGATCTACGGATCTGGCGGCTTTTGGTCTCCTGGTCCAGGTCGTGGTGGCGGAGGCGACGACCTTGATCTGGAGTTTTTGTCCCCTGGCTCCGGCTCCGCGGCGGTGTGGTGGACTCCGGCCTCATCGTCGAGTTTCTGGGGGTGGTTCCGGAGTTGGTGCTGCTGGTGTGTGCTTCTGGCTCTCCTGGCCGGCCGAGGTGGCGAGGGGTGGAGCTGTGGCTACGCTGGTCTTCTTCGAGCTCTTCTTCCTGATGCGCGTACTCGTTCTGGCCGCCGTGGAGGTGGACGGTGGGCTGCTGCGCTTGAAGACGAAGCTCTGCTGGTCTGGCTGTTCCTTCTTCTGTGCTTATGCGGTTCTTGCAGCTGGTTTTGGCTGGTGTTGCAGATCCGACCGCTAGCAGGGATCGGGGCGGCGCCCCCGTCGATTTGCTTTGACTGTCCAGATCCCGGCGTTCGCGTCGGGTGGTCATTGCGGCGACTCCAACGAGGTTGTATCCTCTATCGTTTCCTGCTGGTGACTCAGTTGTTGCTGCTCTTCTTCGTCTCCGGCTCCGGCGTGTCGCCGGTGGTGCTAATTGCGGCAGCGGCAGCGGAAGCTTCGACGCAGAGAAGATCCCAAGGACCTTTTTGTTATTTTCTTGTTGTTAAGGGGTTTTTCTGTTATTTGGGAACAGCTCTGTTCTTTCTGGATATTTCCTGTTTTCCTGTTTTCCTTGCTTAATGTATCCAGGAACTTGTATCAAAAAAAAAAAAAAAAAAAAAAAAAAAAGATGCTCTCGGAGTACTGTTGATTGTTGAAACCGGGAACGGCGATCCTGCATGCATGCATGCATCAGGCAACGATATGGGAAAGCTAGCTAGCTTTTCTTTAGATAACGGGCATTTAATTACTCAACAAATCACCGAGAGATACATAGTGCACTACATCCGGTCTATGCATAAATAACTAAGATGTACACCGTCATAACTGAAAATCTGAAAAGAAACATAACGGTGTACAAAGGAGACTATGAAACTAGAGTGCCAATCCGGAGATCACGCTACCACCAATGTGGGATAAAATTATCACTCAACATAGACATCAACTGTGCAGACACCTCCATAAATAGGTTGTGAAACTACACGCGTTATAGAGACGACCATGAACAAAGCATGTGTAAACCGCTAGACTAACTGTGCAAGAGAGAAATTTTAATCATTAAAAATGTTATCATTTCAACATAAACATAGCGACCATATTACGACAAGCGCTTCCCCCTAAGTAGTACTCTAAACTTGTGAGTAATACCATGTAGCTCGTTACCTAGCTGCGGCGTTCGACTCATACCAAGGTAAAGGAGGGGTTGGAGTGGTTGCTATAGACTAATTGAAAATTCATGATGGCAGGTTTCAAGAAACTACATTTTGTTGCAGGTCCATTCATGGCAGAATGATATGCTTGGAGAGAAGGTTCGAGCCTGGCATACTACACCTTGGGAACGATAAATTTATTATCCAATCCGATTGAAACGATGAAAGAAGGGGGGGGGGGGGGGGGGGGGGGGTTTCAGCGACATGTTAAGCAGCCATTTTTTATGATTGCAACATCTTTTTTTTTAGAGAACTGCATATGTATTCAACAAGAAACGAGTACAGAGACTCGAGCAATACAGCACACATACGCAGGAAGCAAAGCTACAGAGGAAACAACACCGCTATCGACGCCGGAGACGAAGAAGCCGCACCACCTTCTTACCTTCACCCGAGAGCACCTCCACACATGGACATGGCCGCAGAAGCCGTCCGCCACCCGGTGACGGAACCTTGCTCGATAAACGAACACGGCCGGCGCCCTCCACCGCCTGCAGCACCACCATCCAGCAGCCACCAAGCTCGACGAAGCCAGCAGCGTCTCCTCGCAAACGCCGCTTCTATCTCCTACACACCACCACCCCAGCTCCACACCGCCGCTGGAGAACACGCCGTCGTGACGACGAACGAGCTGGGGACCGGAGTCCCAGGGCCCCAGGTCAACGGCGCCGATCCGTCGACCCGAAGCAGGGGCCTGGACCGCTCGAGGCATCCGGAGATCCGCGAGCGCCAGGACGACGGCGGGCGCCCCGCTGCACCCGCAGCGGAGAGGGGAAGCACCGCGCCCAAAAACCACTGCCGACCGCGCCACCACCTCCACGGCGCCGCCGGCAGGACCACACTCAACCCAACACTATGTACATGGCGAGATCCGGGGATTCCCAGCCTCCCGCTGCCGGAGCAGCCGCCGGAGACGGAGGGATCCCACGGATCGCCGCCGCGCGAGAGAGGATTGACGAGGACGAGCTCAAAAATCGCCCCTGTGCACTGTAGCGCAAGGGGAAAAGGTCGCGGTGGGTGTTCTCAGGTCATGATTGCAACATTCTTGTGTCCGAAATGAGAGAAATCATTTTTAAACATTGTAATAGGGAGGTAACTCATACTCGAGTTAGTTAGGCGTAGTTTTTTCTGAACATTTAGATTGTTTTAGTACTGTACACATGAGCTGATGCACATCACTGGATCCAGACTGACATAGGCAGCGTCCATCGTGCATCTTACCATCTTAATCCACGTATGTGCGTACGTACGTGCATGCTCCAAAGTAAATGGAAACAGTAGCACGAGAATCTGCCTGTGGTAGGATGGTTATGATGGTGGTTGTACCTCCTGTCCATCAGAGTTCAAATCCCAGATTTGACATTGGTGTTTCTCATTTAGTCGGAATATTCTTCAGTGCGAGGCGACGTTCCGTCGACAGCGAGGCGCCTGTGGTGATTTCATCAATCTCAAGATCCGACCACCGGCTCAGTCTTTCGGATGTACTCATAGGAATAGGGTGTGCGTGCATGTGTTCATAGGGGTGAGCGTGCACGTGTATGTGAGCATCTGCGTTGAACTGTGTTTCGTAAAAAAAAAAAAAACGAAACAGTAGCATCACTTCGATCGGCGCTAGAATATATACGTGGGCAGAGCCGTCCGGGGCGCATGCTACGGCTAAAGCCGCATTACCTGCTGCGCGGCAGTAGCTACCACAGTAACCTGAGACGATTCAGACGAGCTTCGACGTCAGGGTCGCGATCGGTTGCGCTACTTCAATGCACGCACCGTTGTCATACACATGTGAAATTGTAAATATGTGATGGAACTATGTGCTACGTGCGCTGCTAAAAATCCAGTATATATTGACTCCAACATTGACTAGTACTTTTTTTAGCAAGCTAGTTTAGCTTGCTCAAAAGACTTATATGTGGGCAGGGTGTCGAATATGATGTCTGACATTAGAACTCTCTCTCCGTGAACCTGTATTTTTGCTGTCTCCTCCCGAACCTCCGATTTCCCTCCCTAACCCCTTCCTGTGTTGAATCTAAGCTAGTAAGGGTGTTACGGATACATAGTGCACTACATCCGGTCTATGCATAAATAATTAAGATGTACACGGTCATAACTGAAAATCTGAAAAGAAACATAACGGTGTGCAAAGGAGACTCGTAGAACGCCTATGAAACTAGAGTGTCAATCCGGAGATCACGCTGCCACCAATGTGGGATAAAATTATCACTCAACATACACCAACTGTGCAGACACCTCCATAAATAGGTTGTGAAACTACACGCGTTATAGAGACGACCATGAACAAAGCATGTGTAAACCGCTAGACTAACTGCGCAAGAGAGAAATTTTAATCATTAAAATCTTATCATTTCAACATAAACATAGCGACCATATTACGACAAGCGCTTCCACCTAAGTAGTACTCTAAACTTGTGAGTAATACCATGTAGCCCGTTACCTAGCTACGCCGTTCGACTCATACCAAGGTAAATGAGGGGTTGGAGTGGTTGCTATAGACTAATTGAAAATTCAAGATGGCAGGTTTCAAGGAACTACATTTTGTTGCAGGTCCATTCATGGCAGAATGATATGCTTGGAGAGAAGGTTCGAGTCTGGCATACTACACCTTGGGAACGATAAATTTATTATCCAATCCGATTGAAACGATGAAAGAAGGGGGGTTTTCAGCGGATATTCAAACCCGGGTGGTGGGTCTAGATGCACCTATTAGCTAATTTATTTTTGGTTTTTTTTCAGAATGTCAAAAAATTTCAGAAAAAAATCCCGATGTACGTTACAGCGTGATGTGTTAGCACAAAAATTGGCATGGTGAAATGTGTCGGAATTTTGTCTTTTTGTACAGGTTGCTAAAAAGTTTTTTCACCATGCCAATTTTTGTGCTGACTTGAAATGTGTTGGACTACATGCAAAAAAATTATTTTGAATTTTTTGACATTTGGAAAAATATTTTTGGGTAGTGGGTGCATCTGCACCCACTACCCAAATCGCCGCGTCCGGTTTTCAGCGTCATGTTCAGCAGCCATTTTTGATGATTGCAACATTCTTGTGTCCGAAATGAGAGAAATCATTTTTAAACATTGTAACAGGGAGGCCAATGAGGTAACTCATACTCAAGCTAGTTAGGCGTAGTTTTTTCTGAACATTTAGATTGTTTTAGTACTGTACACATGAGCTGATGCACATCACTGGATCCAGACTGACATAGGCAGCGTCCATCGTGCATCTTTCCATCTTAATCCACGTATGTGCGTACGTACGTGCATGGTCCAAAGTAGATGGAAACAGTAGCATGAGAATCTGCCTGTGGTAGGATGGTTAGGGGCTCAGTCTTTCGGATGTGCTCATAGGAGTAGGATGTGCGTGCATGTGTTCATAGGGGTGAGTGTGTACACGTGTATGTGAGCATCTGCGTTGTACTGTATTTCGCAAAAAAAAAAAAATCGAAACAGTAGCATCACTTCGATCGGCGCTAGAATATATACGTGGGCAGAGCCGGCCGGGGCGCATGCTACGGCTAATGCCGCATTACCTGCGGCGCGGCAGTAGCTACCACATTAACCTGAGACGATTCAGACGAGCTTGGACATCAGGGTCGCGATCGGTTGCGCTACTTCAATGCACGCACCGTTGTCATACACATGTGAAATTGTAAATATGTGATGGAACTATGTACTACGTGCGCTGCTAAAAATCCAGTATATATTGACTCCAACATTGACTAGTACTTTTTTTAGCAAGCTAGTTTAGCTTGCTCAAAAGACTTATATTGTGGAAGAGAGGTAGTAGTTCCTAATCAACTGACTCGACTCATGTGACTTAGATACAAGACCATTTATCGTTCGAAGAGATAGTTTTATTCTCTCCTCCTATTCATTTTGAAAAAAGGTGCTCTAATCTTGTAGTCATAATAAACATTGGTACAAAGATCAACGAAAGTAATAAAAATTAGAATGAAGTCCTTGGACACTTAGCGACAACCACAAGCAATAGAGCGAGCCGAAGGCGGGGCGCCATCATCGCTCCTCTCTCGCCGGAGTCGGGCAAACCTTGTCATAAAAGATAGTCGCAAAATCAGCGTGCTAAAACCCAAATGACCAACGCATGAGAGTAGTAACCGTCACGGACAATGAGAAATCTAGATCGAAAGGGCCATACATGCAATCACACCAACAATCACAAACACTGATCGGAGTCTAGGAGATCTGTCGGGAAGACAGATCCACACGCCCTTGGAAGGCACTAGACTAGACGCACCGCTAGAGTAAGGATATGGCAGGGACGATAGCAAGAATGTTATTCTAACTTTAGGATATTGCTGTTGTCTCACCATCCCACAAATTATACTGAAACTACGTAAAAAAGGAAAGGGGACCCTCCCGCCACCGAGGGGCCGGGGTTAGCCGCACCTAAAAAATTCGAATGGCGGCCGGGGATGGGATGGACCCACCGTCACCGGCGAGACAGTCATCTCCAGATCATATTTCCTCTATTTTTTTTGAACCGTTACCCTGCTATATTATTATATTAAATGGGGTAGTGTTGGTGTAGAGATGATTTTATTCATTACACTTACTATAATAGAAAGAGCACTTATAGGAAATCTGCTACTCCCTCTGTTCACATCTGTATGACGCGGAACGGAAATTCCGATAGCCCCAAATCATCGCTAAAGGACAAGTATACCCGCGACTGACTTATCGTTTTGAAATTCGCCTCCACACATCGCCGCCCAGGTGCACCTCGTCCACCACCTCCCTTCTTCCCAACGTCACATGTATCCGCCCCTCTGCCACTTCTTCCTCGCGGCCCCACCTAGCAATAGCTCGCCGGACATCGGCCCCACCCAGCAGGAGCAGAGCACCGACCAAGGGAGATGGTCAGCGCCATTGTGGGCAAGGTGCACTCCACCAAGGGAGAAGGTCAGCGCGTCACCGATGCTCGCCCAACACCTGCCGGCCCAGTGGTTGCTCGTCGTCTGTCACCTCGCCGACCTAGGGCTGGTGATTAGGATCGGCGATCTTGCCTGCTAGGGCCTAGGGGTTGTTGGCTCAGCTTTGATGCCGACAAACGTCAATGCCCTCAAGCACATCCTTGTGCTCGGGGCTTCGATGTTGCCCGCTCCAAGATAGCATCATCAGCTTGTTGTCGTCAAGTCCACTGATACGTCTCAAACGTATCTATAATTTCTGATGTTCCATGTTGATATTATACCAATTGTTACATGTTTTATATACACTTCATAGCATTTTTATGCATTTTCTGGGACTAACCTATTAACAAGATGCCACAGTGCCAGTTCCTGTTTTCTGCTGTTTTTGTATTCCAGAAAAGCTAGTCTGGAAATATTCTCGGAATTGGACGAAACTTGGACAGAACCTCCTATTTTTCCAACACGTACACGGAGTCCAAAGGAGAGACGGAGGGGAGCCACGAGGCAGCCACACCATGGGGCCGCGCGGCCCCCCTGCCGCGCGTGGGGTGGTGTGGGGCCCACGTGCGTCTCCAGCCGCCCTTTCGCCTATTTATTCCTCCCGACGCGAAAACCCTAAATACCCGAGCCATTATCCACGAAAAGTTCCAGAGACGCCGCCGCCGTCAACCCTAGCTCGGGAGGGTTCAGAAGCTCTTCCCGGCACCCTGCCGGAGAGGGGAATCATCACCGGAGGGCTCTACATCACCATGCCTGCCTCCGGAGTGATGCGTGAGTAGTTCATCCTTGGACTACGGGTCCATGGCAGTAGCTAGATGGTTGTCTCTCCACTTTATGCTATCATGTTTAGATCTTGTGAGCTGCCTATCATGATCAAGATCATCTTATTGTAATGCTACATGTTGTGTTTGCTGGGATCCGATGAATATTGAATACTATGTCAAGTTGATTATCAATCTATCTTATATGTTATTTATGATCTTGCATGCTTTCCGTTACTAGTAGATGCTTTGGCCAAGTAGATGCTTGTAACTCCAAGAGTGAGTATTTATGCTAGATAGTGGGTTCATGCCTCCGGTAATCTGGGAGAGTGACAATAACTTCTAAGATTGTGGATGTGCTGTTGCCACTAGGGATAAAATAACCGATGCTTAGCTTAAGGGTGCGCCGTTAGGTCTAATGCATTTGTTTACATTACGCACATTACTTAATGCAATTATCCGTTGCTTGCAACTTAATACCAACGGGGAACTCGGATGACAACCTGGCGGTGGATTATTAGTCATAGACGCTGTTGGATAACGGTCTATGTATTTTGTCGTAATGCCCACATGAATATCATAGTAATCATCATGTCATATATATGCATTGTCATGCGCTCAATATTTTGTCAATTGCCCAGCTGTAATTTGTTCACCCAGCATGTTAGTTATCTTTTATGGAGAGACACCACTAGTGAACTGTGGACCCCGGTCCATTCTTTTACACTGATAATACAACCAACTGCAAACATTGTTCCTTTTCATTCTCTGCAATTTACTACTGTTTTCCACACCATACGTTTAATCCTTTGTTTTCAGCAAGCCGGTGAGATTGACAACCTCACTGTTTCGTTGGGGCAAAGTAGTTTGATTGTGTTGTGTGCAGGTTCCACGTCAGCGCGCCACTGACAACCTTCAGAAGTGATTTCTTGCTCCTACTGGTTCGATTAAACCTTGGTTTCATACTGAGGGAAACTGCTGCTACACTGCTTCATACCTTCCTCTTGGGGTCTCCCAACGAACGTGTGATCCACGCAATCAAGCTCTTTTTCTGGCGCCGTTGCCGGGGAGCAAGAGGATTTCTGCAAGGGGAGTTTCACGCTTCCAATCTCTTTACTTTGTTATTGTCTTGCTTAGTTTATTTTTATTTAGTCTTGTTTGCTTTATTTATCAAAAACACAAAAAAATTAGTTACTTTTATTTCGAATTGTTATTTTTCAGTCTTGTTATCATGTCTAGCCCTGTTCCTGTCATCATGTCGCCTGAGGAAGAGATCTTCACTTTCAAGCAAGGGAGTGAGGAGAGTTTTAAAGATGCTTGGTCTAGAATTTTTGAGTCTATGCTAAAACTGAACCTAAAATGACTTTAAGCCTGCTCTTAGTAGCTTTTATTTTGGTCTTGTTCTTTGCTACAGATATGCTTTAGATGCTGTGGTAGGAGGAGATTTCCTTCGTTATGATGGGGATCAAGCTTTTAATGCTATAAAAAATGATTACAATTTCTAGCCCTCCAATCAGTAAAATTGATTCGGCTTTGACAAGCATAAGTGATAGACTTAACACTCTTGAAACAAACATATCTGGTCTAAAAGAAGGGTATAATCAGATTCGTGAACACTATGATAATGTGCCAGTAAATTTTGAACCATCGGGATGGGTTCCCTCAGTAAAAGTTGTTATCAATGGTGAAACTTTCATGCTCGCTGTGATATTATGTCTGAATTCTGTTTAATGCCCAAGGATATTTTTGATTCCTTAAATCTTTGGGAGCTTTCCAAATGCGAAGATTGTATAATTTTGGGTGATAATACTATTAAATTACCAAGAGGAGTAGCCGAAGGAGTATTTACAAAACTCCTGGGGATAACAATATCTATTGATTATCTTGTCATTGAATGTGCAGGAGTAGGACAAATTACGCTTGGAAGATCTCTGTTGAAACGCTTTGGAGCAATAATAGATGTGGGCCAAGGCACTATGAATTTCGCCTCTTCACCTATGTGTAACCAAGTATTTCCTAAAGATAAGGGTAAGGTAAGAGAGCTAAGCGTAAGATTGTTGATGCTTCATCACTTGGAAACACTTGATTCTTACTTTCTGCGCCTAGCTGAAAGGCGTTAAAGAAAAGCGCTTATGGGAGACAACCCATTATTTTATTTCTGCAATTTTTCTTTTCTTTTTGAGTCAAGGAGTTGTTTACTTCTGTAACAATTCCTTTGTATCTTTATTTTATCGCATTGTTGTGCCAAGTATTGCCTCTAATAGGAAGATGATGCTAGATTTGGATTTCTGCGCAGGAACAGATTTCTGCTGTTCACCGTTTTAATTCTGTAAAATCACAGAAAAATTATTTAAATCTAAATTTTTGTGCGTGATCCTCAGATATGTACGCATCTTTCGTTAGTTTAAAGTTTTTCGATCTGAGCAACGTAAGTGCCTCGAAAAAATTCGTCTTTACGGACTGTTCTGTTTAGACAGATTCTGTCTTTTATTTTTCGCATTCTCTCTTTTACTAGTGTTGAGTGGAATTCTTTTTTAGGGTGAAGAGCTTCACATAACATCAGTGGCAGTAGTTAATGTTAAAAGTAACGGTCATGTTTGTGTCCTTATAGAACATGTGAGTTTTTGATTGTGCACTAACCCTCTAATGAGAATTACTTGAGTTTGGTGTGGCGGAAGTTTTCAAGGGTCAAGAGAGAAGGATGATATAATGTGATCAAGAAGAGTGAAGAGCTTAAGCTTGGGGATGCTCCCATGGATCACCCCAGCATATTTCAAGAAGACTCAAGCGTCTAAGCTTGGGGATGCCCAAGGCATCCCCTTCTTCATCAGCAACTTATCAGGTCATCTCTAGTGAAACTATATTTTAATTCTTTCACATCATATGTGCTTTACTTGGAGCGTCTGTGTGCTTTTATTTTCAGTATTTTATTTTTCTTATGGTCAACTTGATTGGACCCAGCATTCTTGATTGGGAGAGAGACACGCTCCGCTTTTTCATATGAATACTCCTATTCTTCACTTATACTTGTTGAGTATTCTTATCTAGCTATTGCTATGCTTTTAGCTCCTGTTTTGCATGCATCTCTTATTCAGAGCTGTTAGTTCTTTTAAAGAAAGTACTCTCTTGCTTCACTTATAATTGTTTGGAGAGTTTATGTTGAAATAAATTGATTGGTGTTTGGTTGGAACAGAAAATGTTGCATGTGGTAGATGGTATAATGGAAAAAGCTTACATATTCTTGTAGATCACTGTATTGGATAATTTGATACTTGTCAATTGTTTTGAGTTATCAAGTAGTTCATGTTTAAGCTTTTGTATCATGTAGTTAAAACCTATTAATGAAGAACTACCGTAAAGCTCGTTGAAATTTGGTTTGCATGATTGGTATCTCTAAGGTCTAGATATTTTCTAGTAAAAGGGTTTGGTTAACAAGGAAGACAGTGTAGAGTCTTATAATGCTTGCAATATGTTTTCATATAAGTCTTGCTGTGTCGGTTGATATCCTGTGTTTGCTTCAAATAACCTTGCTAGCCTAAACTCTGTACTGAGAGGGAATGCTTCTCGTGCATCCAAAACCTTGAGCCAAAATCCATGCCATCTGTGTCCACCATAACTACCTATATGTGGTATTTCCTTGCCATTCCAAGTAAATTTTTCATGTGCTACCTTTAAACTATTCAAAACTTTATTACTCCTATTTTGTGTCAATGTTTACCAAGCTCATGAGGACGGGGTGGATGTCTTTATGTCAACTGTCAAACAGACTTTACCACCGGACTAGCGGCATATACATCCGCTTATCCATTAATTTTGCAAAAAGAGCTGGCAAATGGGGTGCCCAGTCCCAATTAATTACAACTTTAACCGCTTAATTCTCTTCACATTTTTGCCCTGATTTATCAGTCAAGCAATGACAAACAGTGAAATATCTGCATGTGTAAACAAAAGAGAAAGAGGGATGATCTGCCTTGCTGGTAGAAATAACGTCCTTCATGGGAGCCGCTCTTAAAAGTCTGGTTGGCAGGGGTCATATTGTACTTTCCATTTTCTGATTCGTTGACAATTAACAAACACCTCTCAAAACTTATTTTTACTCTCTATATGATTTCAAAAACTTAAAAAGCTCTAGCACATGATTTAATCCCTGCTTCCCTCTGCGAAGGGCCTTTCTTTTACTTTTATGTTGAGTCAGTTTTCCTACTTCTTTCTATCTTAGAAGCAAACACTAGTGTCAACTTTGGTGCAACAATTTTTATATGCTTGTATATTGCACTTATTATATTGCTTTGTGTTGACAAATATCCATGAGATATATATGTTGAAAGTTGAAAGCAATTGCTGAACTTAAATCTTCCTTTGTGTTGGTTAAATACCTTTTACTTAGAATCTATTGCTTTATGAGTTAACTCTTATGCTTTGATGCTTGTCTCGAAAGTACTATTCATGAAAAGTTTTTGCTTATATGATTCAGTTGTTTGCTCATTATCTACTTGCTAGCAAACTATAGACCATTGACCTGGATCACTTCATTCATAACATGTGCTTTACAATACTATTTGATCAAGATTATGATTGTAGCATGTCACCTCAGAAATTATTTTGTTTTTATCGTTTTACCTACTCGAGGACGAGTAGAACTAAGCTTGGGGATGCTTGATACGTCTCAAACGTATCTATAATTTCTGATGTTCCATGTTGATATTATACCAATTGTTACATGTTTTATATACACTTCATAGCATTTTTATGCATTTTCTGGGACTAACCTATTAACAAGATGCCACAGTGCCAGTTCCTGTTTTCTGCTGTTTTTGTATTCCAGAAAAGCTAGTCTGGAAATATTCTCGGAATTGGACGAAACTTGGACAGAACCTCCTATTTTTCCAACACGTACACGGAGTCCAAAGGAGAGACGGAGGGAGCCACGAGGCAGCCACACCATGGGGCCGCGCGGGCCCCCCTGCCGCGCCGTGGGGTGGTGTGGGCCCACGTGGTCTCCAGCCGCCGCCCTTTCGCCTATTTATTCCTCCCGACGCGAAAACCCTAAATACCCGAGCCATTATCCACGAAAAGTTCCAGAGACGCCGCCGCCGTCAACCCTAGCTCGGGAGGGTTCAGAAGCTCTTCCCGGCACCCTGCCGGAGAGGGGAATCATCACCGGAGGGCTCTACATCACCATGCCTGCCTCCGGAGTGATGCGTGAGTAGTTCATCCTTGGACTACGGGTCCATGGCAGTAGCTAGATGGTTGTCTCTCCACTTTATGCTATCATGTTTAGATCTTGTGAGCTGCCTATCATGATCAAGATCATCTTATTGTAATGCTACATGTTGTGTTTGCTGGGATCCGATGAATATTGAATACTATGTCAAGTTGATTATCAATCTATCTTATATGTTATTTATGATCTTGCATGCTTTCCGTTACTAGTAGATGCTTTGGCCAAGTAGATGCTTGTAACTCCAAGAGTGAGTATTTATGCTAGATAGTGGGTTCATGCCTCCGGTAATCTGGGAGAGTGACAATAACTTCTAAGATTGTGGATGTGCTGTTGCCACTAGGGATAAAATAACCGATGCTTAGCTTAAGGGTGCGCCGTTAGGTCTAATGCATTTGTTTACATTACGCACATTACTTAATGCAATTATCCGTTGCTTGCAACTTAATACCAACGGGGAACTCGGATGACAACCTGGCGGTGGATTATTAGTCATAGACGCTGTTGGATAACGGTCTATGTATTTTGTCGTAATGCCCACATGAATATCATAGTAATCATCATGTCATATATATGCATTGTCATGCGCTCAATATTTTGTCAATTGCCCAGCTGTAATTTGTTCACCCAGCATGTTAGTTATCTTTTATGGAGAGACACCACTAGTGAACTGTGGACCCCGGTCCATTCTTTTACACTGATAATACAACCAACTGCAAACATTGTTCCTTTTCATTCTCTGCAATTTACTACTGTTTTCCACACCATACGTTTAATCCTTTGTTTTCAGCAAGCCGGTGAGATTGACAACCTCACTGTTTCGTTGGGGCAAAGTAGTTTGATTGTGTTGTGTGCAGGTTCCACGTCAGCGCGCCACTGACAACCTTCAGAAGTGATTTCTTGCTCCTACTGGTTCGATTAAACCTTGGTTTCATACTGAGGGAAACTGCTACTACACTGCTTCATACCTTCCTCTTGGGGTCTCCCAACTAACATGTGATCCACGCAATCATCCACCCTCGTCGTTGCTGAGTACCGGCAACAGCTATGGTGCTCTCGGGCCTAGACCTTACTCCTGATAAAGAACATAACGGTCCTCAAAGAAGATAATGCTCCTGCTGATGAAAATGAAGGTATAGTCCGAAACATGTGATATGCAACCATTAAAAATACGAAGTTACGGCACTACAATTTACTCAGTACTCCATTGCAACGGCGGAGCTATCCACAATTAACGCCCCTCCCCGGCCCTCCCCAAACAATCATATATTTTGGTTTTCCCCTCCAAATCTTGGCAAGCTGCACCAGTGCTCCATTGCATCCACAAGATTGGAACACACGGACTAGCCCACCATTCCAAAAGTGATATTCAAGCTTGCATTGGAGAGTGAGAGGGTCCGGAGTCATGGCACCATGGCGTGGCAGGGAAGGGCTGACACGTCCAAAACATATCTACTTTTCTGACCACTTTTGCTGTTGTTTTTTCCTCTAACTTGCATGTTTTGAATAGAACTAACCCGGACTGACGCTGTTTTCAGCAAACTTACTTTGGTGGTTTATTTTTGTGCAGGAAATAAAAGTTCTCCGAAAAATCCCAGACTCAGCGTCAATTATTATTTTAGGCGAAAATATGCTCAGAGCAAGAACACGAGATAGAGGAGGGCTGCCAGGTGGCCACGCGGGTCCCACCCACGGGGCATCCCTTGGTCGCGGGCCCGCCGGCGTGGGCCACTGGCGCACCACCTATCGACCCACTTTGGCTTATATTTTTGCTCCCGAAGAGTAGTCCTCTGCTCACGTTTCCTGTTTGTGATACGAAGTCGCCGTCAACCCCTGTTCTACCTCAGGGGTGAATCTGGAGGCTGTTCCAACCACCGAAGTGGGGAGATCATCGCCATCGCCATCATCAACGCTCCATCACGCCATCAAGCTTCCCCCATCCATGAGTGAGTAATTCCCTGTTATAGGCATGGGGGATGGTTGGAATTGGATGCGATCCTTCATGTAATAGATGATGTAATTGTAAGGGCATGATGCCTAGTATCCTTTATGGTCGTTAATTGTTGTTTCTATGACTTTGGTGTGCTTAATGCGTGACACTAGGCCCGAGTGCCATGATTTCAGATACGAACCTTTTATGTTTTCATGAACATAATTGTTGCTTTGGATCATACGTGCAAGTTGTATGAACGCATTACTTGTCCGGAACCGGAGACCCAAGTTGACATATTGGGATATCAAAGGGGAAGGTGGTAACTTCAGGATTTCATGTATTCATCAAGTGTTAATGCTTTACTCCGGTGCTTCGTAAAATGAGTACATTAATTACCCTAAGTTCCTTTATTAGCCCCGGTGAAACAGGAGGGTACGACAAAAGATGTTATACGAATTCTTGTAAGTGGTTACGACTATATTCGAAGTACATGCCTATATATGATTGATGAATTGGATGCTTACTTTATTTATTGGTCCATGCTTTGTGTTTCAAATATTACATGAACGATATTATCCATACAATGCCCACTTATCCATTCCTTGCCTATAGTTTTTTTAATCCTGCCATGATAATCACTTTCACTGTTACAATTGCTCTCTTTATTACTTTGTTACTATTGTTGTTACCCACTCTCCATTACTATCATATCAATGTTGCTACTAATAAATTATGTCAAGCAAGATCAATTTCAGGTGTGATTGAACTGCTAACGCTTATAAATATTATTTTCCTCCCTTGTGTCGAATCAATAAATTTGAGTTGAAATACTTCCCTCAAAGACTGTTTTGGTCCCCTACACTTCTGGGTCATCTAGGGCCCGCGCTACCATGATGGGGGCACTGAGAGAACGACCGCGGCAGGCAACCGCCACTGCTGCTAAAACCGCTCTCCCCCAAATAGATTTTCAAATTTTTGAATAAAGGGCTCCATGGAGCTCAGCTTTCGTTTGCACTTGCCGCATGAAATCCCTATTATACTTTGAACATAATTCATGCTCAAATGAAATATGTCATATATGATCTACCAGGGGAGAAGGCCAGTGTGTCGCCGATGCTCGCCCAACACCTGCCGGCCCCAGGTGTTGCTCGTCGCCCGTCACCTCGCTGACCCAGAGCTGGTGATTAGGGTCGGCGATCTTGTCTGCTTGGGCCTAGGAGCCTAGGGAATGTTGGCTCAACCTTGAAGCCGACAAGGTAAACGTGCTCAAGCGCATCCTTGCGCCCGGAGCTTAAACATTGCATGCTCCATGATAGCATCAGCAGCATGTTCTCAAGTCTATCCTCGTTGTCGCCGAGTACCAGCAGCTATGGTGCTCTCGGGCCTGAACTTTACTCCTCCAAAAGAATAGAACGGTCCTCACAAAGATGATAATGCTCCTTCGGATAAAAATGAAGTATACTCCGAGCCTGTGATATGCAACCATTGACATTACGAAGTTACTCCCCACTGTAATTACTGCAAGAAAATTCAAACTAGTGCAAGACAGCGGCGGTGGGCGGGCCTATCAAATAAGAAAACTAACAAATGCCAAAAAAAGGCAAAAAGTTGGACGATGTAATACTCCATTCCTTAAATAATTGTCGAGGACAAAAGGATGTGTACCATAGGATATTACTAAAAAACAAAAATCTAGGCAACATGAAATAGAGCAATCAACACATCTATAATTGCATACGTCGTTATTCCAAAACAATCTCCATTTCAATGTATGTTACCAAGCAATCTCTTAGGATTCCATCTTCCATTTTATTTTGGAACCTTGTTTTCACAAGTTTCATTGCAAAAAAAATGCATGCTCGGTGGTTCCGGTTGAGGTGGTTCTGGTTGAGACTGGTAAAGTAAGAACAAGACGCATCAATCTATTCATTAAAACCAAGTTAGTTCTTCTAGCAATGATTAAAGCAACTAGCATAGGAGCAAAGACCAATATATACCTGTCAATCAAGTGATAATCACCATTTTTCCGGCTGCTGCAAGTTGTTGACAAAGCTCTGGTATAGTTGTCAAATGATGAAACTTCGGGTTCGTAGGTATATCATGCTCATAATGCCGCAACTGACATCTCGGATTCTCCCTTTCTTGTTCTTCCAAATCAGCAGGATACAATCATACATTAATTGGTACCAAACAAATGTCAGATCTATAGGGAATCAAAAAGATAGGAAGGCGATGCAGAGGAGGCGACGAGCAGGCCCCCCAAGGGACGCGTGTCTCCTGTGCGCCTCGGCGTGGGCAGGTGGGCTACCTCTTTTCGAAATCCCACTTTTCTTCTTTTATTATTAAGAGGAATAGAAAAGGACACCACATGAAGGTAAGAAAGTCAACATTTTGTAGGGTATACAAAAAATTGTTTGCGTGTTCGGTGGGGCCTAGGCCCCTCCCCCTACCTCCGCCGCTGCTGCAAGATACATACTCAATACTCAATTGCAACCGCGGACCTATGCACAAGTCAGGGGGCCACCGCCCCCCTACCCCCTCCCTAGACATCATATATTTTTTCCCTCCAAAGTTTCTTGGCAAGCTCCGCTACTTCTCCATTGCATCCACAAGATTGGAACACACATACTAGCCCACCATTCTAGAAGTGATACTCAAGCTTGCATTCGATAGAGAAAAGGCAACCAGACGCCCGGACCCGTGGCAGGGTAGGGCCCGAGCTACCATGATGGGGCACAAAGAGAACGACGGCGGAAGGCAACCGTTCTCCCCAAAATCCCTCCAATTTCAAAATTTCAAGTTTTGATTTTCAACTTTTAGAAAAATAAAGGGCTCCATGGAGCTCACCTTCATTTGCACTTTCTGCATGAAATCCATATAATACTTGAACATAAGTCATACCAAAATAAAATAGGTCAAATATGATAAATTAATTTTTGTTGATCAAACTAATTCCAATATTGATCTTGTTTGGAAATCAAATATCAAAATGGATCAAAAATCGGACATTCTGTTCAAAAGATAAGGCCGATACAATATTGAGAATGAAGCTAAAAATGATAAGTGGGTGGATAAAAAATTTGTACTTTACACTCGTGATGTACCCTGCACTCACCTATATCACTCGCTTATATGTGAGACACAAACAGTTATACCCACATGTCATAGAATGAAAAGATAGGTGGGCAATTGGGTGGTGCTCCGTCCGTTCCAAATTAAGTGTCGTAGATTTAATATACGGCACTTAATTTGGAACGGAGAGGATATTTAATAGCTACATGATACCCCACGGATTTGTCTATTTTTATACTAAAATTGGAATGAAAAATATGTTGGTACATCGCCGACCAACGAAGCCGGTAGTGGGGGTAGTCGTTAGAGAATCCGCGTCTAGTTGCCTAGTTACTACTTCCTCCATTTTTAGATTATAAAATGTTTTAGATATTTTAATATAAACTCGACGGACCGAAATGAGTTCACCAACAAATTAAAACGTGTAGATAGATGTGATTGTAAAAAATGCTACTCGTAAAACATCTACTCCCTCCATCCCAAAATACAAGGCGCCCTTTAATTTCGCTGGTCAACGACGTCCAACTTTGACCATGATTTGTAATTATAATATGATCACAAAATTATTATAAAAATATATGAAACGAAAGAATTTTGCAAGACAAATCCAATGATACCATTTATACATTCTAGATCCACATAATTTATTATATATTAATGGTCAAAGTTGAGCACCAAAGACTAGCATAAAAATAGCACGCCTTATATTTTGAGACGGAGGGAGTAATATTTAGAGCATGTCCACCAATAGGGCTATTGGGCGCGCCGACACGAAATCGGTCCCCAACGGCGCGCCCAATAGACTAAAAGTTGCCGGCACGTCCCAATAGAGCGTTCGGCAACCCCGCTTCGCGCCCAGGTTCTAAGGACGCAAGCGGACGTGTCGGCAACCGCGGCAATGCGCGCCTCATCGATACCTGACGGGCAGGGCCGACGCGTCTGCGACATAATGGTCGGGGCGGATTTATTGTGGCCGGTTTATGCGTTTTAATGACGCAGCGGCTCCCCAGGCGGGCGCAGACGACGCGACGCGTCGAGCGCAGCACTGGAAGCTCAGACGGTGGCGCGCACACATCGTCGTCCATGCGCGTGGCAGACGAGCCGGTGGCGGCGTTAATGCGGCCATCGGCCTCCTCCGCTCCCCGCCGGCTTTAAAACGGCACCCGGGACGCCTCTCCTCTCCACACAAATTCCATCATATCCACCATGCCTAGCGCCCGCAAGCCGCGACCGGAGAGGACCGAGGAGGAGGAGCAGCGCCGCATGCTGGCGTCTGCCGACCGGCAAGCTCGGCGCGCGCGTGCCGTCGCCATCGCCACCCCCAAGCGCTGCGATGAGGAGGAGATGCAGCGCCGCCTCCTCAACGAGGAGAGGATGATGGGGCAGGCGTTCGACCGCGAGATGCGGCGCGAGGAGGAGGCCCATGAGCTCCGAGAGAGGGCTCGTCGCCAAGCGCAGCTCGAAGTGGAGCTGTTCGTGTGCCGCTGTCCCAAGCAGGCGAGCTCCTCCCGAGCGCCACCGGCGGCACCTCTGCCGTCGCGGGGTTTTCTTGTAGGTGCAGCGAGCTCTTCCCGCGTGGTGCAACCGGCGGCACCTCTGCCTTCTACACTAGTAGAAAACAGGGCTTTGGTTCAGCCCATTTGTCCCGGTTGGACAGGAACCGGGACTAATGGGGGCATTAGTCCCAGTTCCAGCGGCGAGGAGGCCGGCCAGAAGCAGTCCCGGTTCGTGCGAAGCCTTTAGTACCGGTTCGTATTAGGAACCGGTACTAAAGGGTTGCGGCAGGCAGGCGCAGCGGGGGGCCCAGCGCGAGACCCTTTAGTACCGGTTCCTAATACGAACCGGTACTAAAGATGGCCCTTTAGTACCGGTTTATATACGAACCGGGACTAAAGGTTTCCCTATATCCTCTTCTTCCACCCGTGCCAGCTCCATTTCCAGCAGCTCGAGCACACTCCATTTTTCCTCTCTCTTTCCTCTCCCGAGTTCGAGTTCATCCCCATTTTTCTCCACCATTTGTCAAGATTGGTGGCACCCATCTGTCCAAGGGTTAGCAACTTCATCCTCTCTTCCGACGTTGCAAGTTTAGCTCATTTTATTGCTAGTTTAGCTCATTTCATTTTTCTAGTGCTAGCTAGGTGTTTGATGAAATGCCTAAATTAGAGAGTTCATTTGTTTTATATGCAATTTGAGCTCAAACAAAATTATGATTTGTGGGTTTTTAGTGTCGTCCCGTTCCCTTCCTCACCTCCGTCGATCGCCCGCGCACGCCGCCCCGTCGCCGACACCACCTTGGTGAGCCTCTTGTTCTTATTTAAAAAAAACAAATTCTTTTTGTATGATTTACATATTTACTTGTATAATTTTCTTAGTTGTATGATTGTTTGTTATATGTATAGTGCCATGGTTTTGATATCCGTCCCCGTCGGCCCTCGTCCAGTCTATGATTCGGATGTGGTATATTATCTTTAATAACTATTTGTTTCATTTCGTGTTTATGACAATTAATTACGCCGACCAACTTGACATAGATATTTTTATCTAGGAGGTAGTGGAACCAGAAATTCCAATCGACCCTCTTGCCGAGAAGTTAATTTAGCTAAAAAAGAACATGATGACTTGAAAGAAAGATTGAAAAAAACTGAAGATGAGAAGATGATATTGGAGTTGTATCTTGCCGATGTCGTCGATGATCACAAGATCAAGATGGATGCAATGCGCCTGAAGATTAGAAAATATGCAATTAATAAAGAGGCTTGGTATCATTATGCCGTCAGGTCAATTGTAACCTTTGTTGCGATTTTGATCGCATTTATTGTTGCATTTAAATGTATTAATTAGATAGTTGTATGTTAGTTTCACTGTATTTTTATGAGAACTATGTATTATATTTGGTCACTACTCTACTTTGGTTTTAATGTGTGATGAGCTTGTATTAATTAATTTGGTCAGTTCCCTATTCATGATGATGTAGTGTAATGGTTTTTGATATATATATTTATATAATGCAGATGAGCCAGCAATGGATGTACGGTGACCGACGCTGTCCCGAGTTCATTAATGGCATGCATAATTTTCTCCGTGCAGTTGAGGCAAACAAGCAGAATGGTTTTATGTTTTGTCCATGTGATGACTGTAGGAATAGGAGGAATTACCCTTACTCAAAAACCCTACACTCCCACCTGTTGCGAGAAGGCTTCATGCCCAATTATTTTTGTTGGACCAAGCACGGAGAAAGAGGGGTTATAATGGAAGACAATGAAGAAGAGGATGATGACAACTATCCTGTGTTCTCTGAACACGGTGGTACTACAATGGGGGAAGACGAAGCTGAACATGAGGTCATTGTTGATGAGTCCGATGATGATCTTCGTCGGGTCATTCTTGATGAACAGATAAACTGCGGAAGTGAAAACGAGAGGTCGAAGTTGGAACGCATGTTAGAGGAACACAAAAAATTGTTGTACCCAAATTGTGAAGATGGTCAGAAAAAGCTGGGTACCTTTAGTAAAACGAGAGGTCGAAGTTGGTGCTTTAGTCTCGGTTCGTAATAGGAACCGGGACTAAAGGTCAATTTCGCGCGATTTGAGTAGTTCCCGTCCCCAAATCGTCCAAATTTTCGCACTCCTCCTCTCTTGCTCCGCCGAATCGCTGTCGCCGTCGCCCCTGCTCCACCGTGTGCTCCTGCTCCGGCGCCCTCCCGACGCCGTGCTCCGGTGCCCTCGACGCCGCCCACCCCTTGCTCCTGCTCCGGCGCCCTCCCGACGCCACGCTCGGTGCCCTCGGAGCCGCCCCCGATTGAATCGCCGTCGCCGCCTTGCTGCCGCCGTTCGCGCTCGTCGTACGCGCCTCGGTGCACGTCGTCCACGCCGAAGCCGTCGCCGCCGCCATCCGTCTTCCTCCTCGACCGCGCCAAGGCCTCCGACAAGGGATCCCTCTCCCCCGTCTCCACACGTGCTCGGACCGCCGCCGGCGCCGCCGCTCGACCTGCGCGTCCACCTCGTCGCCGAGCACCCTCCGGCCTCGAGGTAGCCCATCTCCGGATTGAAAAATTACAGAAATTTTGGCATAGATGAAAAAAATTAGTAGATGAAAAATTTCAGAAATTTTGCTAAGTTAAATTTGTGAAATTTGCTACTGTTTTAGTGTTGTGAATGTTGCTACTGTTGCTAAGTTTTCTTATATGAAATATGAAATGTTTCTTATATGAAATGATGAAACGTGTGATTTCTAATATGAAATATGAAATGTTTCCTATATGAAATGTGTGAAATATGTATGAAATGTGTGAAATTTGCTACTGATTTCTTATATGAAATGTGTGAAAAAAATTCTGAGCATTTTGGTATATTGTTTGTATTTTTCTGATTTAAAATGAATTACTTATGAATTTCCAAAGTCTTACTTCAATTTAAATATTTCTGGAATTTTTTAAATGAGTATGAAAATTGTGTAATTTTGTAATGGCAGCACCATATTATTTTAGTTACTTAGATAGATAGCTAAATATTTGATCTTGCAAAATTAGTTGCAATACTTGTGTTAAGAAATATTTGTTGCAATTTTTGTATCAATTTTTGTGTTTAGAAATTTCTTGAAGCAGAAGAAATGAGTATTGTGTATGACAAATATTGTCGTTACTAAATTTAGCAGGGACATTGAGCTATGGACCCCCTCGACATAAACATGGAGGGACTAATTGAGGAGCAGGCTGAAGATTGTATGCGCCAGATGATATTTGGAAATGCACAACGTGGACCAGATGGCGGTGGAGAAAATGGCAGTGGAGAAGATGACGGTGGAGAGGATTTGTGAAATCAATTTTTGAACGACTCCGGTGAGGGAGTAGAGCTAGAAGAAATAAGAGACGACGACGAAGTGCCCTTAGCAAATTCCGGCGAGGTATATATATTAAGTCTCTGTTGATCACTAGATGCATTAATTGATTTGTATTGCACTTTTTAACGAATCTTTTTCTTTTAGCCCTCCGGATCTAGCGGAACTGCGCCAAAGACGAAACGAGGCCCGACCCAAAGGATGGGAGATGGTGCAAGGTTATCGATCGACATAGTTGCTGATGATGGCAAACCGTTGAAACCCGAAAACAACTGCCATAAATATGTAAGTCAATGCGGAGTTCTTGTTAGGGACACAATCCCGATCACCATTGCAGAATGAAATAAGCCGAAGAAAGCCAACGATGGAGCTAGGTATGTCGAGCAAAGAATTAAAGATTTGCTTTGGGACACGCTCTTGACACATTTCAACCTACCGCAAGGTCTCCCAGATAAGAAGGAGGCGAAAGTCAAGGAGTGGACTCCACACAATTCCAGTCCTGTTAGAAAACATTGTGGAAAAATATAAGAAAGAAACTCCAGATTTCACTGGACATCTAGAGAAGATAAAAGATGCCTGGCCCGCATTTGTGGCGTATAAGAAATCGTCTACCGCTGTGGCCCGATCGGCCATAAATAAGGTGAATGCTGAGAAGAAGATATATCACCATACTTTGGGGTCAGGTGGCTACAAGACTGCCGTGCCTAAGTGGGAAGCCTTTGAAAAAAAACTACGTGAAAAAGGGATCATTCCACAGACAGATGACTGGCCCGAGAGGTTCAAATTCTGGTTGTTCACGCATGAGGCAGGGTTGGACCCAGACACATGGCTGATTGTTGCAAAGAGAAAATGGACGGAAAAAATTACAAGAGTCGTAAAAAAACTTGTGGACGCAATAGCCCTAGTTCGAAAGGGAAAATTTGTTCCCGATAGAGAGGACGACGAGCTGACACTCGCCCTCGGGAATCTTGAACACTGGGGACGATGTCGAGGCTACGGACCCGGGACTACGTGGAAGCAAGGGTTTTCGGCGGACGTTGCAAGTTATAGAAGCCGTTACAGAAATAAGAAGAAGGGGTTGGACCGGTTATCGTAATTAGAACGCCAGGTGCAGCGGCAGCAGGAGCAACTGGACTCAATTACCCAGCAAAGGGCATCTCAGCAGCAGCTAGAAGATCCTGTAGTCGATACCGGCCCATCTCAGCGGAAAAGCAGCGTGGGTTCCACGCAGGTAGAAGATCCTGCAGTCGAACCGCCGGCGGCTCACTACCCCGTGGATGATATCACGGAGAAGACAAATTGTGAGCTACATATGTCAATGAAGAACATATCCTTCCTGGTGGCGGTCGGCTATGCTTTACCAAACCAACCTGGAGCAACCTACCATGTTGGTCAGATTCCAGCTGGCTATGCTCGTGTCGGGGTGGTAAAAGTTATGCCGGGATTCCAGACACTGGAACTTGACATTCCTGGAGGTGACGACGAGAAGACACTGGGAGAAGTCGAGCTTGGTATCGTTCTATGGAAGAAGAAATACATCGTTTTTCTAGACTCGGCGCCAAGGCCACCGACTCCTCCGAGTAGAAATCCACCACCTCAAAGTCCATCCCTCCCCGACGATTGGGAGCCCACCGCGAGTCCATCGCCCGCGCCATCCCGTCAGCCGACTGATGCGCCCACTAGTAATTTGACAAAGCGGAAGCTGCAGTTCACGTCGACTGGTACTATGCTCAGGAAAGACAGGTCTCCTGTCAACAAACGTGCAAAGATACCCAAGAAAGTCAAGACTCCTGAGAAGTTATCTTACGCGAAGACTAACGAGAATTAAAAGAGAGCATGCGTGCCGATGTGAAAGCCCAGTTTGCACCGAAAAAGCCCCCTACAGACCCCATAAAGGAACTTCTGAATACTATACCAAAGGAGAAAATTGATCACCGTTGACAACTTACATAACCCTTCAGCGAGCCCCCTTACAGACTATGAGCGCTGTATTGAGAAGACACATAGCTCACAGATGGAGGAGAAGAAATGCGGGAAAAAAGTTCCCCAGCTCGGAGAACAAGAAGTACAATCGATCGCCCGCTCAAGGTATTTTCTGATAAGGCGGCCCTCTACAACGACAATGTTGCTCATGAAGTCCTAGGCGACACAGGTTACGCCATTGCTGAGATAGCATGTTGATATGTTTTCGGGCAGCCTCTGGTCACAGATACGAAGGCAGGTTCCAGAGGGGTTGGTGCTATCGGAGGGCTGGGTGCTGAACCCCGTCAGGGTGCCAGTTGCGCCGCCGCTCAGTAGACGGTCCTGGCGCGAGTACGTACATCACGGCGCGGTGGAGAGACTTGCCGTGGGAGCAGCGCTGCGACCCCTTCTACTCCGCGTCGGCGCCTCACTGGGACGCCGTCATTGACGCGGAACACCATGCGCGTCTCGGATCCTTCTTCCTCCCAAGTGGGATGAGGGAGCCACCACCGGTGTGGTTTCACTAGGACGACGAGCGTGCCCGATCTTCCTACGATGACGAGCTGCCCGATCTCCCCTTGCCACCAACGGCACTGGCACCGGCAGCACCGGCACCCACACCGCCGGCACCGGCCCCGGCACCCGCACCGGAGGATGACGACGTCGACTGGTCAAAGACAGAGTGGGAGGGAATGCAGGCCGCCATCGAGGCCCCCCTCCACCGCGCTAGATCAAACCCCACCATGCTCGGCGACGACGGCGACCCGGAGACGTTCCTCAAGGCCGGAGCCGCGGCGGGTGAAACCAGAAGCCTCAGCGACGGTGGCGCAGATTACACTTCCTCCTTAAGAGCCGGAGATCATCTTCCTCGACGTTGCCGTGTAGCTGGTTTCGCCGTCGCCGGGATAGGCTTCCTTCTCGAGCGTCTGCCGGCAGAGCCGCTAGATTTAGGGTTTAGGGTTTAGTTTAAATTTCGTTTAAGTTTGTTAAATGTCGTTTGTCAAATTTCATTTAAATTTGTTAAATGTCCTGCAAATTCAATGAAATATCGCCGGTTCGTCCATATTCGAGTCTCAAAGTTTTTTTTTCTCTATGCCCTATTGGGAGCGCCCGGTGGGACGCGACGCTCTCAATAGGCGGCAACGGTTGCCGGCACGCCCAATATCATCTGTCCGACAACTTTGCCGAACCCTCTATTATGGACGCGGCGGTGGAGATGCTCCTAGAGACGTAGGGAATCTGCTGGAGTTGTTCCAAGTACGTGACCATTAATCATATATTTGCACTGCTTCCGGTGAGCGAGGCTAATCTCCGTGTCAGGCTGGCGGAAGTATACTGCCGCGTGCTCGCGTCGCTGTAGAACAAAAAGGCAAGGCCAGGCGGCCAGCATCTCCCATCCACGGGCCAGGTGCTCCCATTCCGTTCTGCCGCCGGTCAAACCCTGCGACGATCTCGGTCCTTCGACCGTTCGACGGTGACGCCAAATCCAGAGCCAGACTAATTAACTCGCCGCCGGCCGGCCACCGCCAGCTACTCTAGCTAGCCCTAGAGGTAGTCTCCGGCCGTCTCCATCGCTAGCTGTACGTACATGGTACGTGTCGCCGCATGTATGCAGATTCAGCAGCTGCAACTTGCATCATTGCATTGCATGGTCCGACCTCCGACGGACGATCCATCATGCTTGCACAGCTAGGGCTGATCATCAGAGGAAAAACAGCTAGCTAGAGCGTATTAAAAGCTATGGGAGGTAGGGTAAGGAAGCAGTCAAGCAGCATCTTCAGATCACTGCACACAGACACCACCGGCGCCGGCCGGCCGGCCGGCCCACCGGTTCATCGCACAGCCGTTGTAGGGGCCGGCCGGGCGTTGGCATGTGCCCTACAACTACGCTAGCTGCTGCTGTGCTGCAATTGGCGCGAGATACAGATACGGACGTACGGGCAGCGAGGGATGGAGGCGCGCGCGGCGGTCTCTGCGATGCGCCATGGGCACGCTCTGCAGCTGCTGATGGCATGCATGGCATGATCCCGTACCAGCAGCCAGCCGTGGCCCATGGCCGATGGATGGACCCCGGCCGGCGGCGGGCTGCTCCGAGATCCTCCAATGGCGACGCCGAATCCAATCAACGTACTTACGCGCGTGAGAAACGAGCGAGGTGGGGCGACCGTGAACTTGTTGGAGCTTACTAGTCGTGTAGCTCGTTGGAATGTTTTGTGCATGCACGTTCATGTTGCCACCCGACCGGGGTTTACGTACCGCAATTGCAGGGTGATTTGGGTGGAGTTCGGTGAAAAGCAGAATCGTTCGCAGGATAGGTCGAACTTTTACAGAGACCGACCTGCGCAAGAGAGAAATTTTTATCATTAAAAATATTATTATTTCTACATAGTCAGAGCGACCATCTTACAGTAAGGCCTCCATCCTAAGAAGTACTCTATACTTGTGGTCAATACCACATAGCCAGTTACCAAAGACGATAGTATTTAGGCCAATTGAGGTTTGCGGCTTAGCTAATATTTTTTTGATAATGGCCATTTATTACTCAAAGTATCACTGATACAAAGTGCCTGATACCCGGCCTCCGCATAATTATGATGCACACGGGCATAAACGAAAAACCGAAAAGAAACATAAAGGCGTTATACAAATTCTGAAGAGCTCGTAGCCTATGAAACTGGAGGGCCAATCCGGATATCACGTTGTCACCCATATGGGATAAAAATATCACTCACGTAGCCTCTAACCATGCAGACACCTCAATAAACAGGTTGCAAAACTCCACGTGTTGTATAGACGACCATGAATGGAGCATGTGTGTAAGTCGGTAAACGACCCGCACAAAAGAGAAATATTTATCGTTAAAAATCTTATCATTTCTACATAGTCAGAGCGACCATATTACAGCAAGGCCCCCACACTAAGAAGTACGTACTCTATACTTGTGATCAATACCACATAGCCAGTTAGCAAAAATATTATCTATACTCTGTGGCGGATACAAGTTAGACGCAGTTTGGATAGTACCCTTTTAAAATGGGCGAATTTACACTAAAAAAACAAGAGTGCAATTGATCAGATCTGACCGACTGACCCTATTGCTCAAATCAACCCATGCTAGGACTGAACTTTGCTATTAGCGCCATGCATATCGGGGTGGAGAAAGACTTAGATATTTCGTGAACAAAATGAGGATTCAGGGATCAACACCACTATGACCTCAAACTGAATGGCGTTGAACCACACAGAAGGTGGTGAATAAGTCAGGCCAGACCGAAATCCCAAGGTCTTTGTAGTTGACCCCCGAATCTTTGTGCAATGTACTACATGTGGTGGTGGTTTGCATTTGTTTGCGTCTATATTATACTCAGTATGTCTAAAAATATGAGGAATAGGAAAAAGAGCGTCAATGAGAACCTGCATGTGGTAGGATGGTTAGGAGGGTGGTTGTACCCCCAGCCCACCAGAGTTCAAACCCCAGGTTTGACATTGGTGTTTCTCATTTAGGCGGAATATTCTTCAGTGGAAGGCGACGTTCCCATCGACATCGAGGCACATGTGGTGATTTCGTCAATCTCAAGACTCGATCCACCGGTTCAGTATTTCGGAGGTGCTCATAGGGGTAGGGTGTGCGTGTGTGCGTTCATAGGGTGAGTGTGTATACGTGTGTGTGTATACGTGTATGTGAGCGTCTGCATTTGCACTGTGTTTCGCAAAAAAAAAGATAAAGAGCGTCAATTTTGTGATTTTGTTGTGTACCTGTGTTTTAGTGCCCAGAAGGCCAGAAGGACCAGCGGGTTGGTCCATCTGCACTGCAAGGGTGGGCCACGGCAGGTAACTGACGAACGATGCTAAAAAAAAAGGTAACTGACGAACTACTCCGTTGTACCGTTACGTAGGTAACTGCACCGGCCAATGCGTGCGGTGGCCAGTGTGGCTACCGTTACGTCGGTCTGCGCGCTCGCCGGGCGTTCGTGCAGCCGGTGGGCGCAAAAGACCCGGGTGCTGCGCTGCGCGTCGTGGCCGAGAGTACGCCGGCACGTGCGGTGTTCCCTCCACGCTCGCCTCGCCGGCGGCTTGCCGGCCGGTGCAAGCTTCAGGCCAGGGGCCAGGGACGGTGATCACCCCGCCCGGGCGTCACCTAACGAAAGCTTCACCAAACCTTAACAATGAACGGCATGGAAGCATTTCAGTGCCAAGACATTTACATTTGCCAGCAGAATCCTTGTGTTGATACACTGACACCACGAACAAGCGATGATAGTAAAGAGGGGAAATGGCGAATTGCAAGCCGTGCCCACGGGTAAGCGGATACCGAGACTGAAGAAAAGCAGGGATGGCACTGAGCAAGGCTGATGAAGCTTTAACTGCTATTTTGGCCCAGACAACCTGACCTACTCCAGTAATCAATCGATGCGACAAACGGTGGTCACATAAAACATAGTACTACTGTGGAAGCAGCAGATTAAATGGCAACCTAGGCACACTGGTACCCGGTGGCCCGTATGCGCTTGCTGGACCAGCAGGTACAGCCGTACAGGAGGGTACAATTAGCAGCATTTTTACCACAGGTCATTCATGAAACAATTAGCGGACAATCGAAAAGTTTCCAATGCTTAATGCATAGCTACACGGTCACGGCGATCCGCGTCGATGTCTCCTGGGACACACAACCAGCTGTGTCTCCATGCTTGCTCCGAGCTCTACGCCGATTTCTGGAGTTCACACGAAACAAAGGGTTTAGATGTATAAGGAGATGGAGCGAATGTTTTACGACAGAGTGTAGATAGACATGGTGCAGTACTCACTTGGATCGGAAGGTAGAGCTTGAACTCGGCCGGCAGCTCCTCCTCCGAGTAGAGGCGGTCGGAGAAGTAAACTCTGCGGAGCCGGCAGTTTGCGTGGACCTGCACCCGCAGTGTCTCGACATAGTTTGTGCCATAGGCTCTCTTCGTCAGGTCGGCGAGATTCAACTGAATGTTGTTCCAGGCATCATCGAGCTTCAACGGCATTGTGCAAATATATGGCTTTACCCTTGTGACAGACTGGAGAAAAGAGTGTGCGTTACTACAAGTTAGTTCACACTGGCTGAAAAAGAGAAGTGTAGACACAACTATCTATGCATCTAACATTTCGAGAAACAGTGCAAGAAAGTATGTGGGGAAGATTTGAAAATAAATCACTTCAAACACTGCGTGCATTATCTCTACTATATAATATAGCTAGAGGTGATGGTCGGTACGTTTTTAGTTTCCCAATTTACCCCTGCGTCGCTTGGCAGAGTTAGCAAATATTACACGGGTATGCCACCGCCAAGTGATATATGACCGGTTCGCTATTCTATCCCAGGACTCGACTCCACCAATCACTTGCATTGAGCTTCCAGGCACGGCCTCCTACTGCTCGCGGTGGTCCGGGCGTCCGGCGCTGGTTGGTCGCCGTAGTCGCCGAGCTGTAGCCGTGCTTGCTCCTCCTCAACAATCGTCGGTGAGACAAGCTCAGCCGCCGGCCTCCTGCTGCTCGCGGTTGTCCGGGCCCCGACCTGCGCACAGACAACCTCACCGCCCCTGACGCGCAGCGTCCCCAGACCCTCGCGGTGAAGGCGACGATTGACGGCAGCGGCCGCGACTACCAGCGGCGTGACCACCTAGACGCAGTCCAGCACGACACCCTGGCGCTGCTCCTCCGAGCACATAGCTTCGGCTCGCGACGAAGGCAACGAAGGACGGTGGCAGACAGCGACCTTCACGGCGCTGCAGCACGACCCGTGCGCGCTGATGCCCTCGGCCAACACGAGCTGCGCTTCTCCTCCAGGCAGTGCCGCGAATCGATGTAGCGGAGCCGACCCTCCCTCTCTTTCTCCTCAATTGGCACCACGGCGGAGATATCTGCGGCGGCGCGACCAACGGTCCGGTAGGCACCGTGCGGCCAAGCTCTGTGTGAAAGCTGAACGAATCAAATTGATTCGTGTACACGCAAAGCTTGGAAACCTTATCTCTTTGGTGGATTCACATTTTTATCCTCTGACTTTGCTCTATTTATTATGCTCAAATGAACGTGGTATTTTAGCCCCATTCCTCAATACATTTTCATACTGAGCCATCACTTCTCAGATTATGAATCTACATGCTTGCTGTTAAGGTGGATGCAGACATATGACTGGGTGCTACCACATATGTTCGTTGATAAAAATTCCTTATATTTCGTGGATGTTCGTTTGTTTAAAAAATATATTTAAATCTTGTGGTTAGAATATATTTACATTCATGGTTTCTAAATGGACACATATAGAAGTATTGTCCAAATTAATGGGTACTATCATGTGCTCTTCTGTAGATTTGATTTCTCCAATTCGAATATCCTACACTCTATAGTCTATAGTAATATGGACTTGTGTGATATTACTACGGGATTTCAAGTTAAACAAGGCCAACCGAAGAAATATGCATGGTTAGTTGACTGTTCATCATTTTATTATGTGAATTATTCTGTTGTATACAGATTTTGTTGTACGAAATGTTTGTCACTATTAATTTTAAAATTACCCGTTGCAACGCACGGGCAGTTTGCTAGTATATATAATAACTGAAACTGCATATATGGGTCAGACCATCACAATGCACATTTTTCACAACCAGATTATACAAGAATGTTATGAAAGAAACAGCATATGCACACATCCATGCGCCATCTGTGCCAATGAGATCAGGAATAGGCATTACATCTAAGCATGAATTAACAAATATAAAAAGAAATGAGGTGAAGCTGATGAGCTGAAGCTAGAATATACTACTTTTTGAACTAATTGACAAATATAAAAAGTCATATTATGCACTGGCTGCACAAACGAAAGTGTAAACACACAACTCTGCATTTAAAATTTTCAAGAAACAGCAGAAGAAAAGCATGCAGGGCAGATTTAAAACTACCCTGGAAAAGAAATCACTTCAAACATTGCAAGCGTCATATATAGTGCATCAAAGTAGGGGTCAGACCATCACAATGCACATATTTTCACGACCAGATCATAGGAGAATGTTATGAAAAAAACTGCATATGCACACGTCCATGGGCCATCTGTGCCAATGAGAGCCGAAATAGGCATTACATATAAGCATTAATTAACAAATATAAAAAGACATGAGGTGAAAGCTGAGTAAGAAGCTGATGAGCTCAAGCGAGGGTATACTACTTTTTGCACTAATTGATTGACAAATATAAAAAGACAAATTATGCACTGGCTGCACAAACGAAAGGGTAAACACACAAATTTGCATTTAAAATTTTCAAGAAACAGCAGAAGAAAAGCATGCAGGGCAGATTTTTAAACTACACTAGAAAACAAATCACTTCAAACGTTGTAAGCGTTATATTTAGTGCATGAAAGGGGGCAAAGTAGGGATCAGACCATCACAATGCACATTTTTCACAACCAGATCATACACAAACACAAATGTACAAAAACTGCATACGCACACCATATGTCAATCCGTGCCAATCAGTGCAGGAACAAGCATACAGATTAGAAGACTTGGCAGTGGTAATGTTTTGTCAATGCTATGAACAACCTCTAGTTTCGTTCTTTATTGTGAACTTTCATGTCTTATACTGTTGAGATGCAAAAGAAAAACTGAGACTCCACATACCCACATTTAAAACCCACGCCCCGCCACTACCCATGCGTCAACGGAAGCACTTCGGGAATGTAGTGAAAGAAGCTATATTAGGAAATGCATCTAGTCGTGTAATAAAAAAATGTCAGACCAGATGGGTTCCCAATCGAGTCAGGTAACCCTATGGGTTCGGGCAGGGTCTTATTTATGACCCATGGGTAGGGCCACAGCCGGATGAGGGCTTCGAGCATGGGTCTGGTAAAGGTCGACTCCCCGACTTGATATATATCTCTTTACTAGCGGCGCTGCGCACCCACAAGCGCAGTAGCGGAGCCATGATTTTTAAATGGGTGTGTGGAGTTACAGCTATTTTTTTCAGCACAACAATGTGAGAAACTACAAGTCGTTCATAGAAGTGACAACGAAACTAACACTGCCAAGTCTTTTAGCAAACCAATGCAAATTGTTGCTTAAATTCGACTGAATTCCATGGATCAATAAAATTAAGGATAATTCTCAATTGACAATTGGCGAGAATCAGAAATCAAGAAGAACCAAAAATAACACTCACGGTGATAACATGAAGTTATCAACCAGAAGAACAGAATGAGGGGCTCAGTGAAGGAACAGATAAAATCTAATAGATAAGTCATAAACACCTGGTATATAATTTACTTATAGAGAAACAGAAATACAATCACAGATCTTACACACCTGAAAGTTTGATGCTCGAAATCGCCGGCGGACATTCTTGTCATCCAAG